>CAJNIZ010002364.1:0-22195 GCA_905231905.1 Symbiodinium pilosum | reverse complement strand
ATAGTCCCCCTCAGGTAGAGAGAATATGGGGTATATGGGGATCCTTCTAGAATATACCCAAAGCCATATTCTATCTACTTTAAGGGGGGCTGTGGGTTTAAGACGCGCAGGTGACAAATATAGAAATTCAGGGTGTAGCATGCGTACGTTCAGGAACTGCTGCGCTGCTTCCCCTCGGCAAGCGTTCAGTTGTGTGCAGGAAGCTGAAGATTCTCATTTATAATCCTGAAGTAGCTGGTAGCATCGTATTTTCGAGAGCCCTCTTCTGCTGAACCAGGCGCCTGCATTACGCTCCCAGCAAGTCACCACAAACCCTGTTTAGAACTAATTTTGTCCTCGGAGGGGCTTATAGTAATAAGGATGATTATACTTGGGTATATAGGGGGGACCCTACTTGTTGACAATATGCAAACTATAATCCCTGTTAATTACAGGGCAAAATTGCTAGTCTGGTCACCTGGGCCTCCGCCACTTGCCAGAGCTGTCTACCCTATGCCAAGCTTGCGCAAAAGCCCCACAGTGATGACTATCAGGTGGGTAACGGGCACCCTTACAGGAAGTGTGTGTCGACGTCGTATACGCCCCAACTACCCGTACGTGAGCCCTACATGGGAAACCATGCCTGAGGGGCTCTATGTTTAATCAGTTTGGTAGGGCAACCCTAAACTGAAACCCTCAACCGACGCGGACAATCTCTGACAGGGATCCGCAACATCCTCGTGCAATCCCCTCAGGGTTCCCAAGGTACCCCTGTGCTGAAAAACCATCCAAGTGCTGAAAAGGTGGCCTGTTTTCCTGGGCCGGATTTGACGGGGCAACAGAGATAAAGCACTGGTAAGGGTTGAGGCGGTCGCATCATGTAGGGTGTTCAGGGTGTTGGTCCAGGGGTTAGGCCACTTGAAGGTCCTTGGTAGATATACGCAGGGCAATAGGGAGACTTCAATTTCTACTGTTAGCTACTCTGGGGATATTCGGGGTGCACATATGAGCTGTAGTCTAAACTCCTAGTATCCCCCTGAATAACCCTTATAGTAGTCCCCTATATAATCCCCCATATAACCCCCCTTTAAGGAGTTTAGATTATAGCTCATATAAAACTATACAATTTCACTTTGTAGCTACGGTTGGACTTTGCGTGGGATTCTTCCCTGATGCCATGAGGCTGCGACCCAGTCGAGCGGCAACGTCGGGGATGAGGATAATCAGGCACATGACTTCTCTAAATGCTGCTGACCATGGGGTTTAGGATTTGGTAGTTTCCCAAAATAGGGGGACCCTAATATAGACCCCAAGACATTATAGTCCTTGTTATAGGGACCCCAAACAGGTACCCCTAATTTCAGGAAACCCCCATTTAGGGTTTACACCTGTGTATGTCAGCCCATAGGATCCAGTACGTATGTACGCGTTGGCAGTTTAGGTGTGGCTTCCCCCAAACTAATCCTAGCACTTCATTAATTTGGGGGGTCGCCCCCCGCCCCTTCAGAACAAGACATGGAGGGCGCCGGATTAAAAGAATGATTGGGACTCTTGGAGCTGTAGTACAAACTGAATAGGAATGCCTTGAATCTCTAATGAATCGGAATGTTTTTAATATCTCTATTTTCAGGATTGGTCTCCAAAAAATTGTTTTAAATGTGGTCCTTGTCCCCATACGACAAGCCACCCAATTGTAGCTAGTCTTTGGCGGCTAAATCCACCCCCCAGAAAATTCCTTAAATATGGTCCCTTCTTTTGATGTAGTGCTCGGATTAACATGGAACTATCTAAGACGACTATGGCTCGCATCTTTCAAGACAACAGTCCATGTAGGCTTCCTTTTGCGACTCCATGTTCGTCACGGGAAGGTGGGGTTTGAGTTTCCAGGCTTGCGAAATGAACCCTAAACCCTAAACCTTAGACCCCAAACCGAAAGAGAACCCTAAACCCTAAACCCCTCGAACTCTTGAACCCTGAGCCTTAGGCCCTGTAAACACTGGGGTGTACAGTCCTAGACTATGAATCTGAGATGGGTGCTCCTAACACCTGTGGATCGACTCGGGCGCGAGGCCCTAAGGAGAATCCTAAGCCCTAAATCCTCAATTCTAAGCCCCAAACCCTGAATTCCCAATCCTAAACACCAAACTCCAAATCCTAAACCTTAAATCTTGAACTCCAAATCCTAAATCCGAAGTCCTAAATTTCCCTAAGCCCTTAGCAGGCTCCCCTCACCCTTGTGGATCGACTCCAATCCTTGAAAGACAAGAACAAGGAGAAAGAGGCTTGTCCGTTTAAGGGTTTAGGGTTTAGAGTTTAGGGTTAGAGTTAAGGGTACAGGGCTTAGGATTTCTGATAAAGGGTTTAGGATCTAGGGTTTAGGGTAGAGTCTTGCCAGTCTAAGGCAATTACTGGAGGGGAGTTACCATCCAGGGATGGACCCTTTATAAGCGCCCCCATTGGAAGCTTCCTTCCTGTAGTTGTTCCTCATTTCAGAGTGTGGGGCTCATAAGCCTTATATACCCATTATCGCAATATTGGAGTACTACACTTTAAGACTTTTTTTGGTTCCTGGGTTCTTATTATAACAAATTCTACCTTAAAAGTCTATACTTATTTCTGGTGTGTACGAAAAAAAAACGAGGGTTATTTAGTTCCCCCTGGTTCTCATAAACCACATCTACACCCTTTGTATCACCGCAGAGTTTGAGACTGAGGGTTGAACATGGGTTTGGGGCTTGGAGTTTTTTTCTACCGGGGGTGTGTAGGGAATATGTTTTATAAGGAAGTATACTCCCGTATTCCCTGCTAACCAGTAAGGTTTAAGGTGTAGGCGTGTAGAGGTTAAGTTTAAAGTGTGCAGTGTAGGGTTTAAGATTTAGGGTTTGGGGTTTAAGTTTTAGAGGACTCTCCCCCCAAAATAAAGGACACCACCCCAAAACTCAATAATCCATAGTTTTTCCTCAATGTACCGGAGTATTTTGAGGTCAGGGCTTGGGGTTGGGACTTTGGATAACCCTCAAACCCTTCGGTTAGGCTCATGCTTGCAGGCTTAGTGGGGTGTGTAGGTTTCCTTTTATTCTAGCAAGAGGCATTCTTCTAGGGACTGGGAATTCAGCTCTGGGGTGAGGATGTCTTGCCCACAACCCCCAGATCCTAAACCCTAGATCTTAGACCCTGAAAACTCAACCCTAAATCCCCCCTAAACCCTAGACCCTGAACCTTAAACTCTTTAGGATGTACAAGTGCTGCAAGGTTGCACCGCTGAGGTTGTAGTCCTTCTAGGTTTTAAAGTCCAGGGTTTGGGGTTTAGGGCTTAGGGTTTAGGGCCTGGGTTTATGGAGGCTTTTGGTGAATCTTGGGAGACTCTGTGAGGGTGGTGCTGGGGGAACTCTTGCGGGGGTATGACCTTAAGTGTATGACGGTGGAACCTTGGAACCTTCAAGATGTAGCGTCTGGGATTCAGGGTCGAGGGTGGCTGTCGGGAGAGCAGTACAGCTCTATAGTTACTGCCTTCAGTGCACCGCGTGTACTATGCGGAATTGAGGACTGGAGTGTCTTGCATCCTCACTGCGCTGTGGAAGTCAACCTTTGCAGTGCATTTGACGGTGGATGTGGAGCCAAGCCACTGTCTCCAGGATCAAGTTCTCTGATCAAGCTTTGCTGTGGATTGTTTGGGATCGAATGACCAGTAGGGCAAATGAGATCACCTCGGAGAAATCGGATCCCATCGTCAGCTTCCACAGCTTGTCGTTCTTAAGTTGAAGCAACAGGCGGAAGCCACTGGCCCAAGCATGGGCTAATATGAGCCATAGTCTAAACTCCTTGAAGGGGGTTATATAGGGGATTATATAGGGAACTGCTATAGGGGTTATTTAGGGGGATACTAGGAGTTTAGACTATAGGTCATATGCAGTTCGCCTGGCCTTTCAGAGGCGCAGTCTGGCTTTTGATCCTGCTCGGCTTTGCCGGTACGAATACCTGGAAGAATGGCATGAGATGCTGCTTCAGATTCACATGCGAACCCAACCGTCTGGGTTTCAGAGAGTTGGCATGGACCAACTTAGAAGCCACTCTTGTGTGCAAGTACGTGGAACCTCACAACGTGCAACATTGTCTGAATCGAGTTTAGGATAGAACGCGAGTGGCATACAGGCACGTGCTGAAATGCCCTATCTTGCCACCCGACGCCCCGGACGCAAAAACCAACACAGCGTACACCCCTACACCCGAATGTATGGTTATTGCCAAAAATGAGACCCTATGGTTATTGCCGAAAATGAAACCCTTTCTTTCAAGTGTCAGGATTTGGGGCTTTGCCATGTTAATCCTTCAAAGAACCCTGTCACGGAACCTGAAGAGAGTGTGTCGCGGCCGGGCAGCCACGCAACATGACCTAAATGTTTGAATCCTGTCCATTGATGAACACCCTGCCCTACCTTTTACCATGTAGGCCTGTCAGGCTGTTTGAATGATTGATTGATGGCCGTAGCCTCCTTGCCTGAACTTTAGACTTATCCTTGGGCAGCGTTGTGGGTTGGTATCCCAGAAACAGAACACAGGGGCTATGTATGGATTATAAAAGTGCTGTTACGGCTTCCCAAAAGCCCTATGGGGACCTCTAAACTCTAAGAACCCCCAAGACCTCGTTTACGATAGACACCCATCTGCAACGGTTGATGGAATGAATCTTGCACCAAGTAGGACCCTCAAACTAGGGTGGTGCAGGATTTCCTCCATCAACGCAACTCTGGGACAATCTGCCGTGCCGTGCAAAAAAACAAAACGCTACAACCCCTAAACCCTTAACTTTAAATTCAAAACCCAACCCTAAACGCTGAACTCTAAACTTAAACTCCTCAGAGCATGCCTTCAGGGCGCCATGCGCGTGGCGAAGATCAGATGACCCCCTACAGTCTGTAAACCAATTCAACCCACGGGTCTGGTGTACAATAACCAGATACTTTGGGTTTAGGGTTTAGGGTCCTATAACCATACAGTAATGACATACTTTGAGGTCCTTAGAACAGTAATCGTTACAGGCCTTGGTTTTTTTTGGGTGCGTTATGTTGGACCCTTAGGGTAACTCCTAAATGCTGAACTCTAAGCCGTATAGACCCTACCTAGTAAGAGCCCTACCAAGGTCAGGAGGGCTTAGTAAGTAAGTTTGTAACCCGATACAGTCAAGGGTTGAGGGCTTCAGCGTGTTTAAGCCATCATTATGATAACTCCATCTATCCACAATATTATTGTCCTACTTACCGAGTCCCCCTGGCCCTCCAAGCAATGTCTTCCGCACCCGAAGCCCCAAACGCTGAACCATGAACCGAGCATCACGTCGGAGCACAAAAGTCTGCAAACAAAGGGTTTAAACCCTCAACCTTGAACCCTAAACCCTAAACCTAAAGACCCAACCCTAAATCCTTAGTTTTTTACACCGCCTTTGGGGTTTAGGTTTCTGGGAATCTCTGCCAGGCCGAAGCAGCCGGCGTAGCAGACAAGGAGGTGGCCGTCCCCTTTAACTAGCCCTGATGACCAGAAATATCTAATTTAGGGGAACCTTGGGCCCTAAACCCTATTAGGGTTTAGGGTTTAGGGACCGACCCGGTCCGTGCTTCAAGAAAGGGGAACCTTGGGGCAGGTGGGGGGGGGGTAATGTCGGGGTGATTGAAAGGGAACTCTAGAGCTTAGCAGTCCCATCTAAGCAGAACGCAGAGGGTCATCTGAAGTTAGGGTTTAGGGCTTATTTCCATTCCATAGGGTTTTGGGGGCGGACTTTGGAGCTTGCAATCTTGGAATCTTGAGATTAAGGGACTTTTGGAACCCTAAGTAATGATAAGTTCATCTGGGCTTCAGGGTTTAGGGCTTCAGTTGGGTGATTGTCAAAATCATGGTCACTTTTTTGGTACCCCAGATATTAGGTGCCGTATTAGAATAGGGCTCCAAAAAGTGACCATTTTTTTGACAACCCACACCCTAAACCCTAAACCCTAAAGGGGGGGTTTTCAACATGCAAGGTATCTCAGATCTCACAGGCCACCGGCCGACAGGTTCAAAGGGTTGAGGGTTTATAGTCCCCGCTAAGTAGATAAGATATAGGGATTTTAGGGTTAGGGATTAGGGTGTAGGGGTTAAGAGATTAGAGTTTAGGGATTAGGGTTTAGGGTTCAGGGGTTATAGTCCCCTAAGTAGATAGAATATGGGGTATATGGGGATCTTAGTATAATATACCCAAAGACAGGTTCTATCTACTAAAGGGGGACTGTAGAGTTTAGGGATTAAGGCTTAGGGTTTAAAGGATTACGGATAAGGGTTCAGGGAATAGGGGGGGTTCAGAAGTTAAATCCTAAACCCCAAACCCTAAACCCTGATTAGGGGTTCTGGGTTTAGGGCTGGCAGAGTTCAAAACTCAGGGGTCTCCTGGACGAGCCCCTTTGCTTCGCTGATTCGTACTATGAATTTCAAGGTTTCGTAAAATAGTAATAGCTTAGAGTTTAGGGCTTTAGGGTTTAGAGTTTCAGATTTTAAGGGGTTTTAAGAGGGCTGGTCGGCTTCAAGCTGAAGATGTTAAGAACCGAAAGCCTGAGCTTGTGAGTTCTGACCGGACAAGGCTTTGAGGAAAGCAGTAAGCAGCAGACATAAGCAAGGATTCTTAGGTCTTCAAAAAAAGTCAGATTCAACATCTTCCGTCAGTTTTAGGGCCCAAAACAGAAAAGGTCATAGGGTTGTGTGGGATCCAAGCTAGTTTTTGGCTTACGAGGATGGTTTCTTAGACCTTCAAGGGGTTTAGGGTTTAGGGGCCCTTAATCTACATTATCAAGGTGTTAGTGGGGAGTGTTATGGTCTAACAGCCCATACGGGTATCTTGTTAGAGACATCAGTCAGGATCGTGGCCATTTAAAAGTAGAAGTTCTACACCCCTAAACTACCCTAAACCTCAGTTGAACTTACACAGTTTCAGGTTGAATTAGTTTAGGCCGCTGGCCCTACATCATCCCTGGCATCCCACGTCTGACCAGGGTTTCGTGTTAAGGGTTTATACCGTATACCTTGAACCCCCCTAAAACCCCTAAACCCTAATCCCTAAACCCCTAATCCCTAAACCCCTTTTCCCTAAACCCTTAATCCCTAAACCCCTACACCCTAAACCCTGAAAACCCAAACCTTAATGCTTATAACCCTAAACCACCAAAAACCCCTAAACTCCCAAACCCTAATCCCTAAACCCCTACACCCTAAACCCTGAACCCCAAACCTTAATGCGTGGAACTACCCATGAAGCTTCGCGCCAGGATCCTGTGCGCTCAGCCCCGGATCCCGTAAGGCCACGGAAGGAATAAGGAAACACCCCAAACATATTGGGGTTTAGGGCTTAGGGTTTAAGGATTAGGGTTTAGGGTTTAGGGCAGGGAACCCCAAGAAAATGGTAGGAATGTAACTGGAATACACCGACCAGGGTCCATATATTTCTATTTTTGCTAGATTCTTGGGTTCCCTGCTTAGTAGGAATCTAAATGGAATTGACCTACCAGGTTCCATCCATTCCTGTCATATTCCTATTACACTCTCCGGGTTCCCTGTTCGGGGCCCTAAACCCTAAGCCCTACACCTTAGAAACCCTAAACCTTCAAATCCCTAAACCTTAAACCCTTTGGGGTTCCCATTGAAGTCATCCTACTATCTTCTCCGGGTTCTTTTTTGGATTCCCATTGAAGTCCCTTTTAAAAGAGGCTTCCGGAGCGGAAGCCTGAAGCATGGCTTCTTATATCCACTTAGGGTTGTAGGCTTTAGGGCTCAGGGTTTAGGGTTGTAGGGTTTAGGTTTTGGGGTTGTAGGGTTTGAAGTTCAGGGTTTATGGATTTAGGGTTTAGCGTTTAAGATCCTTTGACTTGGTGTTTGGAACTGTTGAAAGCAAAAAATGAGGACCCTAAGTAATG
Source organism: Symbiodinium pilosum (assembly GCA_905231905.1). Lineage (NCBI taxonomy): Eukaryota > Dinophyceae > Suessiales > Symbiodiniaceae > Symbiodinium > Symbiodinium pilosum. The sequence continues at coordinate 14,282 of CAJNIZ010002364.1, read as the reverse complement.
GCAGGTTTAGTATACGGTACAGGGTAGTAAGGTAAGGGCCTGCATAGGGTTAAGGGTTTCCGGTTTTGGGTAATTACGGGGCTCCGGGTTTGGGGGGCTTATATTCATGCTCGCAGCCTACATACTCTCAAAGTATGAGGTTCTCCTAGGAGGGGATTTCGGACCATGCCGACCCTAAACCCTAAACCTTAAATGGTTTAGGGTTCAGGGTTTAAACCTTACACCCTAAACCTTAAACCCTCCCAAACCCTAAATCGTAGTTTCCATTTTAGTTCCCATTATCCCCATATTACCCCTATAACCCCTACACCTGCTATGTGGGACTATACACTCTAATTGCACTTACTGGTGCATTGGCTCCCACCCACTTTACAGCACATAGTTGCACTCCCGTCATGCTGATTGTACACAGGGCCTCTTGGTATTGCTCATGAGTGTATATAACGGGGGTTCAATTGGGGAGAGCTGGGTTTGAGGGTGGTGCGGCAGTGGGGCCTGGTTTTTTTGAACCATGTCCTTTCAGTATCTTCAAGCAGCTTCCCAGGTCAGTCATGTCCAGCGCTTCAATGACTTGCAGAATGGGTAGGGAAGGCGGATGGGAGCCACAATTAGCGCCGAATCACACCTCCTGAGCTCCTTTCTTACGCCATCCTCAATGTATACTAGCCCAGGCCCCTGATGAATCAGCCCCCTACCCTGAATAGGGATTATACTTGGGATCCTCATATTATATTAAAAAGTTCAGAAGCCCAGCCAAAGTTGACAAACTTTCTGGTCTGTGTGGTCTCTCAAGGTTTCGGACTCAATCTTCCGGATCCCTACAAAGTTTCCTACCGTAAGGAACCGCAAGAAGTGCGCACTGGAGCCTGGAATTCGCTGATGTAATAGCCGCCTAATTCACATGAAGAACCCTTAAACCCTAAACCCACAACATTAGGAGGACCCCCCACCCTGTAATAGTGGTATACTAGGAATATAAGAGGACCCTAATATAATCCTTATTGTCCATAATAGTCACTATTACTGGGTGGGGGGTCCACCTAACCTAAACATCAAAAAGACATGTTTGCATGTCATTAGTGTCACTCCAGCTCAAACGGCGCACCCTTCTGTAGGGTTTAGGGTTTAGGTTACAGGCACAAGAACACCTATCAGAATATACGATGCTTGGGTTTAAACGCTTGCTACTGGGAGGTTCAGAGGGACTTAGTAGGTATACGTATAGCCTAAGCTAGATAGTAATCTCAGCCATCCTTGTTTTTGGTTTTAACCCAATTACCAGGTCCCCCTGACTCCACTAAACCCTAGAAACATGAAAAACCCTAAAGACCCTCAACCCTAAACCCCCTAAAGACCCTCAACCCTAAACCCCCTAAAGACCCTAAACCCTTAACCACCCCTTTGGACCCTCAACTTTGATTGGCAGGCAGATGGTGCAAAGTCAGCCGACTTTAGTTCCAACGGCCTCGACCACGTCCATACGCAGTGCCCCAACCTCAGAGATCCGGCTTTGGCAGGTCTTTAGGGATCCAAAGAGCCCAAGATTGGTTCAGGGTTTCAGGGTTGAGGGCTTAGGTTTTGAGGGTTTTGCGTTTTTAGGGTTTAGGGTCTAGGCGTTTGAGGGTTTAGGGTTCTTAGGGTTTAAGGTCTAGGGATCCAAATAGCCCAAAGTTGGTATCACGCGGTTTAAGGTTTAGGGTTGGGTTCAGGGAAGGTCTTCTGGGGTTGTTGCAGGTTTAAGGCTTCTAGGTGTTTGTTCAGGATTACCTTCAGCATTTTGTTAATCCCAAACCTTAAGCCCTCTGGGGCTTAGTAGGTTCTTTGAGGGCTTTAGGCTTACCAAGGGGGAACCTTAGGGAGATGTGGGTTCAGGGTTTAGGGCTTAGCGGTTTGGGGTTTAGGGTTATAGTCCCCCGTAGGTAGATAGAATATGGCTCTGTGTATAGTAAAAGCAGATCCCCATATGGCCCGTATTCTATCTAGTTAAGGGGACTAGAACGGTTGGGCGGGCATTAGATATCATGCGCTCGGAAAGGCGGTTTTTGGATAGGTGGCCATGGCAAAGTTCAAGCTTACCAGGGTTGAGGGTTTTAGGGTGTTCCATAGGGATGTTTAGGGTCTAGGGTTAAGGGCTTGGGGTTTAAACCCTAAACCCTGAACCCTAAACCCCAAACCCTATACCCTAGACCCTAAATAGTAGCTTCCATTTTATTTTCCATTATCCCTATATAACCCCCTTAAAGTAACCCTAAACCCTAAAGCCCAAACCCTGAACCCTAAGGTTTAGGGCTTAGGAAAACCCTAAACCCTAAACCCTAAACCGGGGTTGAGTCTACGGCTTGGCGTTTTCAGGCCTCGCGATGCCGAATCCCAAAATCCTTTGCTCAGACATTTGTACATATAAATCTAAAAGACCCCGAAGATTCACACTAAACCCTAAAAGCCCTAAACCCTCATAGGTATAAATCTGTCTAGATTGACATACAGCTTCGCCCGATGGAGAGGAGGAATTGTCGCAAACTCCATGCGCAGTGTGTTAACTTACGACGTTATCCTAATGCTTAGGGCTATTTGGATCCCGTAGTCCCTAAACCCAAAAAAACTCAAACCCCAAACCCTAAACTCCCTAAACCTTAAACCCTAAAAACCCTAAACCCTTATGAGACTGGGCATAGGGCTCAGGGTTTGGGTTATAGGGCTTAGGGTTTATTGCTTAGGGCTTTTGGGGTTGTGGGCTGAGGGCCTCTCGCAAGGTGCAAATCAAGTCCCTTCTTTTCTAAGTGGCTTCCGGAACTGTTTTTGAATGCCAGTTGTCTTTAACAATCTTGTTTTAGGATTCCAGTCTCTTGGTTTGAGGAAATCCTAAACCCTACACATTGGGGAAGGTAGATTTTCAGGGATTTGCTCAGATGATCCTGGGATGGAGTGCCAATGCGAACAGTGCCTGTCTCCGTCCTTCTGTGTGTACGCTTTTAAAAAACTTGATATGTTGTAACGTTGTGTGAAACCTACCAGTGTGGCTGAAGGCCATGTTAACGGTCAAATCTTTGGAAACTGGACGCTGAAGATTTTACATATGCGGTGCCAATGATCTTCAAGCAGAGCAGGCTTTGTTTGCCTAAGTGCCCCAAGCTTCAAATCTGATAGCAGCCAAAACTCCCCTCTAAACCTCAAACACTGGAAAGCCCAAACCCCAACACCCGAAGCCCCCTTCCCAAGGCCAAATCCCCCTCAACCTTAAACCCTAAACCATGACAAAACTTCCGTTTTTCCCTTTGTTGCAACTCTCTCAAACGGTAAGCGAGGCTGAAATTCCTGCACGACCTGCGTAGACCATGGTTTAGGGTTTGGGGTTTTAGGGTTTTGCATTTGGGTTTAGGGTTTAGGGTTTAGGGGTTTAGGGTTTAGGGTTTATAGGCTTAGGGTTGGCATTTTCCTTTTGAGGCCACTGTGTTTATTGGTGCTTAGTGGGGGACGGGAGTGGGTTCCTATAAGCATCTTACTATGCACCCCCTTTTATAATTAATGTATATTCAGCCCCACAACCTATACCGTAAACCCTACTGCAGTACATGTATTCACTCCTAGCCCCCTTGAAGAACAAGCATATATCCCAACCTTTAAGACCGTATAAGAGTCATGTGATAGTGGTAGAATCCTGATGTGGGCTATGGCGTGGCACAAATCCCCGTGTCGCCTTCCCAACGCTAAACTGCTAAACCCTGAACTGAGTGGCTCCCTTCATGCCATGAATGCTGGCTTTTCTCACGTTTATGATTCCGCTAAACGGAAAACCTCAACCCTGAAGCCCGTAAACCCTTAAAACGCTTGAACCCTCAAACCCAAAAACCTTTAAAGGCTCAACTCAAAATCTCTGAAACCCTGAAAACTTGAACCCTAAGCCCTTAAAGCCCAAGCCTCTAGGCCTAAACCCACATCGCTAGAGTCCTTAACTCCAAACTCTTCAACCCTAAACCTAAGCGCTTAAACTCCTAAACCCTGAGCCCCTCCATGCTGAGCCCTTAACCCGAGCCCCTCAATGCTGAGCCCTTAAACCCAAACCCTAAAGCCTTCGACCCTTCAACCCCACACCCTAAGCCCTCAACTGAAGCCCTAAGTCCTTAGATTAGACTCTAAGCCCTCAACTTCTCAACTTTTTTTTTTATCAAGGTAGGCATAGTACATCCCCCACACCCAAAGCCCTAAGTTAAGGGTACCGTCTCGGGGACCCGCCTCGGGCCTCGGGGTATCATTGATCTTTGGAATCGTGCGAATTGAGGCGGGACCCGGCTTTGTTGCCGGAGCGCCGCGGCCTGCTCTGGTAAAAGCCCCGGCTGCGGGCAAGGGGTTGTAGGGTTGAGGATTTAGGAGTCAGGTTTTCAGGGCTTAATGTTTAGGCTTCAGGGTCCATTCCATTTTCAGGGGTGTATATATATATATGTGTGAACACAGTACATATGTATATATATATATATGTGTGTATAAGGTATATGGGGGTTGTATTGGAGTTAATACTGGATTCATAGTGATTAACGGTTTTTGGCTTTGGGGGTTTACGGACAAGGGAGGTTATGGGGATTATTTGGAGCTATTTAGGGGTAAACATATAGGTCGGGTTGGATCATACAGGGTTTAGCATAGTGTGGGGGTACCGAACCCATGACTGGCTGAGGATCCCCTAAACAAAAGACCCCTATTGAGGGTTTGAAGGTGTAAAGATCGTCCTTGGGTGTTGCGAGACGTCCATACTTGGAGAGTCATGGAGGGGACCTTGTTAAGCATATTTATAATCAAGGTTTGGACTTATAACCCCCATACGAGATAATAACCCCCGGTCGGTTAACCCACTCACTAACTAGGTTTCCCTGACCCTCCAAGTGAGGTAGAGGTAGTATGAGAAAATGGCATCCTGCCAGCACGGCGCGGCTTTCGAATCTTTTGGTCTTGGTTGCCCTCGGCTTGATATTTTTTGTTACGGGAATGGCCTCCTAGAATGAGCATGAAACACTAAACCCCTGAACTTTCCCTAAGTGCTCGAGGCCTTCCCTTCTTGAACTGTGAACCCTCATAGCCCAAGCCTAGCACCGAAGCCCCAATTTTATCAAGACCTAATTCGACCTCAAACCAATACATGACACGTATACAGCTTATGTGTGTATGTGTACATGCATGCATGCATGCATGCGCGGTATATGTGTGTCATCCATATGCCCCAATCAATACCCATCTGGCTGGAGGCCCACATGGGGTCCATGGGCTCCATGGGCTCCATGGGTTCCATGGGCTCCATGGGTTCCATGGGCTCCATGACGATGCCAGCCACCGTGCCGATGGCGGGTCTTCCCGTTGGGATGATGCCAATGCAGAGGCCGAATGGGTTTTCAGGGTTCCGTTCCATAAGAACAACACCCTAAACCCTGAACCCCAAACTATTGAATTGAGGTTACCGGTATTTATCAGAGGGAAGATTTCGTGTTTGGGGGTTGTGACTAGGGAGATGAGATTAATGGGGCCAGGTGCTTCCTCAGCAATGATTTGAATCTTCAATAACGGCGTTTGGGCTTGGTGTAAGTGTTGGGGCGCAGTTTGGTGGTTCATAGTCAAGACCCCAGAAATGCTTGCAAAACTTAGTGCAAACAACCGAAACCTGGTAAAACTACATGCAGACCCGCCTCAATAGCTCTGAATTCCTGGAAGGCTTCATAATTTTCTACAGAGCCCACTGGGTTTAGGGTTTGGGGCATTGCAACCCTCATTTAAATCACCTTCATGCAGCTGGCTAGAACCAGCACTGCCCTAAATCCAAAACCATTGAAAGCCTCAGCCACGGCTGTACACAGTAGACTCCCACCATAAAGTAGCGGAACGTTTGTTGTGGGAATGCTGGGAGGATTTGTTGAGGGCAGAGGTAATTTCATACAGTCCCCCCAAACCCTCAAGCCCCCAAGTGCGTACAGTCCCAAAGAGTCACCAGTGAAACTAAAATATGATAATAAACCCTAAACTTTAAACCCCTAAACCCCTAAACCCTAAACCCTAAACTAATAAGCCTAGTGCTGTGTGATATCCCCCAGCTTGGTTTTATTAGAGGTTCCGCTTAGGGCTTCCAACCTATGCTACCCCCAAGCCGGTTTAGGTTTAGGGTTTCCAGTCAATGACCCTTGATAAGCACAAGCAAAGCTGAAGTGTGGGGGAACCCTCTGGGGCGGTAGTTGAGGGGCTGGTCAGCAGAACCCATGATAAATCCCAATCATAGTTTCATTCCTTCATCCGCAGATAGAAACCTGCATGTTAAGCCTAAACCTTATTATTCACAATAGATACACATTTACCCCCCCCCCCCCGTAAACATCTAGGTCTCATGTAATTTTCCATCTGGTTCGCTAAGAGTAGATCATGACGCAAAACTTTTCACTCAAACCCTATACAACCCCCCCTAAACCCTAAACCCCTAAACCCTAAACCCCTAAACCCCTAAACCCTAAACCCCTAAACTCTAGCCTATACCGAGGCCTAGTAGTCCCCATGCCATCCCCTGAGCTCGTCCCTATAACTCGGTCGCTGGCCTTAAATTCCTAAACTTTTAATCTTAAACCCTGAGCCCTAAAACCCTATGTGTAATAGGATTCTATAAACGCCTTAACATTCCAAACTTCAAATCCTAGACCCTAGACCCTGAACCCTAAATCCTGAACCCTAAACCCTAAACCTTAAATCCTAAACCCTAAATCCGAAACCCTAAACCCTAGGTTTTACATCGCCCGGAGGCCCCAAGCTCCGATCCAAGTCCGGCCTATGACCATGCCGCAGATGCAGGCAGAAATGTGGTAGTTGTAGTATAGGGTTTAGGATTTGGGATCTGGGATTTAGGGTTTGGGGTTTAGGGCTTAGGGCTTAGGACTTAGGGTTTAGGGCTGAAGGCTTAGGATGGGATTTAGGGGATTTAGGGCTTAGGACTTAGGGTTTAGGGCTTAGGGTTTAGGGCTTAGGGTTTAGGGCTTAAGGTTTAGGGTTTATATGGTTTAGGGAACCCCAATGTAGACCCCAAAATGCTAGAATGGGTGTATTGCATTCTGAGAAACTCCTTTATAGCAGTAGCGACTTTTTGGCGTGTTTTGCTTCTTCAGGGCGGGGGGAGACAAGGTTTTGACTATGTGAGGGGAACGCGGGGTATTTAAGGCATCTAAGAATCTAACGAATATGTGATATGAGGTCTAGTCCCCCTTAAGTAGATAGAGTATGGGGTATATGGGGATCTTATTATAATGTACCCAAAGCCATATGCTATCTACTTAAGGGGAACTATACTCCACCCCTGTAAGTGTGCTGAGCTTCATTCTTTTCAACGCTCATGGTTAGTTATTGGGTATTACGGCCTAAAACGTAGATATATGGTGACACCAAAGATTTTTACATGGCTTAGGGCCAGGCAAGGAAAAGCAAGGTAATAACTTGGTCACATTCTGCGGTTTCTTATCGCTGCTATGGTGGACAACACTTTGTGTTTCGAGATATGCCCTTTGAACCCTGGAGCCTTAACCCTAACTGCGTATGGTGAAGAGTCTAGGTTAACTTAGTGGTGCTTGAGGCAGGGTCGAGGAGTGGGCCACTATATACTGTCCTCCTCTTGATCCGCAAAATCCTTAAGTTTAGGGTTTTTAGGGTTTTGAGCTAAAGTTAGGGCTTGGGGTTTTAGGGCTTGAGGTTAGGTTCTAGGTTGAGAAGGCCAAGGGTTTTGGACTGACACTCCCTCAAACGAACGTGGAACCTGAACAGGTGTCCCTTGTAAACTGATTTGAAGGGCGGCCGGGGCTATGCGGGGTTCTATCTTAGTTTGGGGGAGGGTAGGTAGGGCTTAGTGAAGTTTAAGGGTTGATGACATTTTGGCTGGGAGAGCTCAAGCTCCAATTTGTCGGAGCTCCTGATGAGCCCAGACCAAGGGGTGTTTGGATGGATATAGATAGTCCCCCTAAAGTAGATAGAATATGGGGTATATGGGGATCTTATTGTAATATACCCAAAGCCATATTCTATCTGCTTAAGGAGGACTATAGGTGGTGATAGACCAGGATTTGCGATGCTGTTTGGAATCAATCTTTCAGGCGGGTCGATCGCTGACACAGTCCTTCACGTACTTTGCCACCAGCTCAAAACGTCACGAGATACCCTAAACCCTAAACCCTGTCCCTTGCATGGGAGAGGGGCTACCGCGCAGGCCTGGAGGTCTCGAAATTCATATGATCTATAGTCTAAACTCCTTAAAGGTGGATATATAGGCGATTATATAGGGCACTACTATAGGGGTAATGAAGGGGGATGCTAGGAGTTTAGGCTATAGGTCATATAGCAGGTACAATTTGGGTGACTCCTTGGAGGCCCACAGCCGTAAACACCCCTAAATCTTAAACCCAAAGCCCTAAACCCTAAGCTCCCTAAGTCCAAAAAAGGCCAATCCTAAACCCTAAGCCCCAAATCTTAAAACCCAACCTCACCTATCTCTTAGAGGCGCCTGGCGCGGTGTATCCAATGTCTCCACGCCTAGCTGGCCCCGGGCCAGCGATGATGAGGCCGCAGCTGGCCCGCACGGGTTCCTCATTTTAGGTACACTCTAAACTCCCTAAAGGAGGGTTATACAGGGGATTATATGGGGGACTACTATAGGGGATATTAAGGGGGATACTAGGAGTTTAGACTATAGGTCATTTTACGGTTTAGGGTTCAGAGTTTAGGGTTTAGGGTGTAGCGTTCCGGGTTTAGGGTGCAGGGTTTAGGGTTTAGGGTGTAGGGTTTGTAGTGATGGGCTTCTGTGTAGAAGGGGAGATAGGGATCAAGTAGGGTTTAACATGTATGCAGCATTTAAGAGAGAGTGTCAGGTTCAGAGGTTGTAGGGTCAAGGCCTGGGGGGGGTGGGGTGGGATCCTGTTGCTCAAGGAGATCGCTGTGATCGAGGACAGGGCTTGGGGTTCATGCATTTGGTTTGGGATCTTAGGCTTTGCAAAGCCCAACCCTAAACCCCGGACTCTCAACCCTAAACCCTGAACTCTAAACCCTAGACCCTGTTTAGGATTTGGAGCCTGGACGTGGGTACGAGGATTTACTGTTTCGGGCTGTTGAATGTTCGGCACTTGCACGAACTTTGGCTCTAGGGTGTTTGGGGTTGAGGGGTTTGGGGTTCAGGGTTTGGAAACTGATATGATAATCAACCCTAAGCCCTAAGCCTCAACCCTAAATCCTCAACCCTAGGCCCTCGATCAGAATTTATGCTTCGAGCCTCGAAATAAACAAGTCTGAATCAGAAACCACCCTGCCCAAGGGCTCCTATTTTTTCTGGCAAGGGGTTGTAATATACTACCTGAAATGGGCTTTGGGTAAGCCTCAAGCCCCTGAACCACAATAGGAAGGAGGGGTTCGCCTGAGTGGGAGGCGACAAAAACATGTTTCCCAATAGGGCTGTAGATGTGTGAATCAATTCTAAGCAAGTCAAGCGGAACTGCTAAAACGATTGCATGTCCTTTCAGAATCTTGAGAATGCAATAGTTTGACATACGGTAGGCAAGAGTCCGGCATCGTTACATGGCACAGTAACCTGGAAACCACATAGTCGGGAAACCGCTCGTCACATCACGTCAAAATGCTTTCCAACAGGTTACCTTTTCTGTCTTCTGCCGCTTTAAGCAAGCCATGCTACCAGATGTGGTGGGCCTGCCAAACGACGCAGAAGATCTCCAACGTCTGAGAATCTCGCAGCGTTAACGGCCCAAAGAAGGTTTAGCTTCCAGCGCGCCTTCAGCAACATAGCCGTGACAGCCTGCGGCATCCCCCCACAAAGCAGTTGGAGATATCTTTGCTCCCCTATGAGCCGTATACTAACCCCAGTTATCCCATCTCTTTACCTGCTTACAAAAACCCCTTACCCTCCAAGTACACAACGTAGAAAGCCTATAGTCCCTATACGGCTCAATGTGTCCCCATATAAGCCCGAAACCCTGAACCCTAAAACTACATATTCCCTATAGGAAGCCTATAAGCCCGATACAGCTCGATGACTCCCCCATACAAAGCTCTGAGCCCCTAGGCCCCTAAGCCCTCAACCCTAAAACCTAAAACCCTAAAACCCTAAAACCCTCAGCCCCAAACCCTAAAACCCTAAAACCCTAAACCTCCGTATGACGGCTCCAAGGATGGTCCAGCAGCCCATTCCAACAATGCAAATGCCAATTCGTCCCATGTGTCCCATGACTTAGAGTTGCTTTAGGGGTTTAGAGTATGGGGGGGTTAGGGATTTAGGGTATAGGGTTCAGGGATTTAGGGCTTAGGGTATAGGATTTAGGGTTTAGGGATCAGGGGATGGTTTGGGGATATAGGGTTTAGGGATCAGGGGTTTAGGGTATAGGGTTTGGGGTTTAGGGTGTAGGATTTAGGGGTTTAGGGGTTCCTTTCAATGGGGGTTATGTATAGGGGATTATATAGGGATAATGGAAAAGAAAACGGATGCTACGATGTCGGGTTTAGGGTTTGAGGTTTAGGATTTGGGGGTCCAGGGTTATAGCCCCCCTTAAGTAGGTAGAATATGGCTTTGTGGTATATTTAAATAAGATCCCCATATATCCCACATTTTATCGACTTAAGGGGGACTATAGAAGCTACACGGTTGGGGCTGTAGGGGTTCTAAGGGGTTCTAGGGTTTGGGGTTCACGGTTTATCGCTTAGGGCTTATCTTCTTAGATCATTTCCTTATACTCCTTACATCGCTGTAGTCTCCTGTGCCCCAAAGCCTGGTGTTTAAAGGCAATACTTTCCTGTGCTTAGGGTTCAGGATTTGCACCTCTTGGGCCCGGCTTTCGCTGAGAGTCCGGATATAAAGGCTCGTGAGGTTACTGGTGATGACGCTAAACTCGCTAAAGAGCGCGTTTAGGATTTAGGGGTATGTTTACTTTTGTGATGATCGTTTCGGTTTCCTTTCAGGGGGCAAGCTACGCGTCAGCAGTAATGCCCTATTGTCTCTTGCAATAATCTCTTCAGATAGCACTACGTTATGAGCTTGGCTTTTGGGTTGTAGGTTGGGTACTGCCCCCACTCATGAACAGTTTGGATCGTATTTATCACATCTAGAACGGCAAAAAATGTAGCATTTGTATTATACTGAAATATAGCCCTTAGTATGAGCCCCATTATAGACTGTTAATGGGTGAGGGCACCTACACCCTAAACCCTAGGACTAGAAGCATTGGCCTTGGGTTTAGCGGATGCAGGTTGCTGGCCCTTTTACGTCCAGTCCCCAGAACCGTTATAATGCGCCAACATACTTCCTTGTGTCAACATGATATGAGCTGTTGTCCACACTCCTTAGCGGGCGGTACATAGGGGATTAGTTCGGGGAGTGTGATAAGGGTTCTCAATGATTTTGGGGTGAGATCCCCAGACCTCAAACCTAAACCCGGCCCAGAACCCTAAATAGACCTTAAATTGGGGATAATATCCCTATACCCTAAACCCTACAGCCGAAACCGACGATCGCACCCTTAAGAGTAGTTTCCATTTTGTTTTCCATCCGGTTCAGCCTGCTTCAACCTTTGCCTAATCCACGCTCCCAATATAGTTGAAGTTGGCAGCAATATAACACTTGCCGAGTCCCACAGAAACCTGACGCAATGCTATCACCCCACAGAAACCACAGAGAAGCTTTTTGTGCGCAGCAACGCCATGCAAACTACCAAGCCCCAAACTTTGCAAATTCAGAGTAGCCATGCCAGATCCCAGTATCCCTGCATAGTCTCTGGAGCCCAAGACCCTGAATGTGGCCCCAAACCCTACGTTTGAATTAGAGGAGGCGCTCGGCAACTTGCCTGCTTTGTACACAAGATTGTCCCAAATTGGTGCTAGTTAGTTCTCCCGAACGCCTTGGGACTTAGCTTGGACTTTAGACCGTTAACCCTTTAAAATTCCCTTATACTCCCATTATAGGTACCTAAGGGTGAACCTTCAGTAGGAGCCCTAAGTGCCACATAGAATAGTAATTGTAGATGGTACCCCCTTAAACCCTAAACCCTATGCCAAGGACTTACCATGCCCCCAGCTGCCAGGACTACAGGGCTTCCTGTAGCTTTAGGGTTTAGGGTTTGAGGCTTTAGGGTTTAGGGTTTAGGGTTTGAGGTTTTAGGGCTTAGGATTTAGGGCTGCAGAGTTCGGAGTTCAGGGTATACGTGGACCCCAAACGTATGCAGAAGAACAAAATACTTATATACAAATATACCCCTAAACCCACTATTGCTATCATCATTACTAGTTTTATTGTTACTCTTGTGAATCGTTTATTCAATATATGATTACTATTATCATTATTCGTATTACGTTTGTTTTGTCTTGTTGGTTGTGTTTTTGGGCAATTGTCTTGCTTACTTTTGGGGTCCAGGTCGAGCTTAGGTGTGAGGTGCTGCTTGCCACCTTGAGCTGAAGTACAGGGTCTGAGGCTTTAGGACTTAGGGTGTAGAATTAGGGTTTGGGGTTCAGGATTTAGGGTTTAGGGCTTAGGGCTTAGGGTCTAGGACTTTCAGGTGTAAGACTTACTTGGAGGGTCAGCTGGACTTAGGAATTATCCTCATAAGCCTTACAAGCCGCACAAGAACCCCAGCTCTCCTCATTCTTAACCCACTTACGAAGAGATTAGGGTTTAGGGGTTTAGGGTTTAAGGTTTGGGGTTTAGGGTTTAGGGTTTAAGGTTCAGGGTTTAGGGGAAGTCCTCCTGACCCTCCAAGTAGGGGTCGACCCTGAACCCTGAGCCCTAAACCGCATGTATAGATTGCAGGCTGAGGATTCTGCAGCTTTGGATGTAAAGTGAGGCCTTCATGTTGGACTCTCTTTTTTTAAGGGCCCCTCCCCCCCCCTCACAATAAGGCCATGAGTAAAACTTGAAAGTAAGGACCTTCAGTAAGGGCCCTCAGCCTCCTATGGTTCTGAGGTCCTGGAGATTGATTTAAAAGGCAGAGTTGTGAATCCTTCCTGTATTTTAGGGCCCCAAAATCAAAACACATTAAAGCGGCCCTCAGGTCATTACCCCTGCAACTGAATAAGCTCGCCCCGAACCACATTAAAGCCACCCTCAAGGCAAAAACAGGGTCCAACATTAGAGTTCTAGGTTGAATACCGTGGACGCAGGCAACTCTGCCCCACTCCAAGTTGCACAAACATCCTGCGGGTTACAGCATTAGGGTTTAAGGTTTAGGGCTTAAGGTTTAGGGTTTAGGGTTTGAGATTTAGGGTTTAGGGTTTAAGGCTTAGGGTTTAAGGTTTAGGGTTCATGGTTTAAGGTTTAGGGTTTAAGGTTTAGGGTTAGGTAGTGCACAGTACAAGCTTCCTCCATCATCCGTACCCCATATGTGGTTTGCCCACTGATCCTGCGTGCAAGGTCGCCCATTCCACGCGAGAGAAAGGTTTGGCTCCGGGACAGGCCCCTCAATTTTCATCCCTACATTTTCCTAAACTCCTTGAGGGACCCCTGCCCTCTTCTTGTCGAAATTAGTGAAGAACCCTTACTTTCTAAACCCTAAACCCCTAAGCCCTTCAACTGTTAAGCCCCTAAACCCCAAATCCCTATTTAAGAGGAGCTTGTCGGGACGTGGTGATCTCAGCAGCGCCGAATGCAATATCATGATTCGAGCTCCCCTGACCTGGAAAATTCCCCTGAAGAGGGATTGTTTAAAGATATATAGGGCAATGAAAATGCCAATGGTACCTACAATATGATGGAGGGTTCGAGCTTAACGAGGGTCAAAGAAAATGACTTTGATTAATGAGCCTAAATCCTAAAGCCTAAACACTGAATGATTTTTTACCAGGCCTAGAGTGAGGATTTAGGGCTCAGGGGCCTAAACCTTAGAGGCCTGAACCCTCAACCCCAGGCAGGCAGAAGATGAGCCAAAGCCAACACTAGGGTTTTCTGTGGGGATTTTCTAGGGGAGTATTACAGAGGTTATTTGGGGGGTGCTTAGACTATAGCTCATATGGAACTATTCTCTTACCAATCACTGAATCCTTGCCTGAACTCGCGAGTATATCTTGCCCCAAGCTAACATGGAACCCCGTAGACTCCCCCAACCTAAGATGGAAACCCGTATAGTCCTTTTTAGAAGGACTGTAGTCTTCGTAGGGCCCTTTTTGGGTTGCCATGTTCGTTTCCGGGAGTGTAGAGTTTCCAGAGAAGATACGACCCCACATGGGCCCCGGAGAAGACCCTAATCCCTAAACCCTAGAAGCCCTAAACCCTAAACCCGAGACCCTATAAA
>CAJNIZ010002363.1:3162-25984 GCA_905231905.1 Symbiodinium pilosum | reverse complement strand
TTAGGGTTTAGGGTTTATGGGCCCGAGTATAAATTCCTTAAAAAGGGGTTGTGTACGGGGTTTGCTTCGTATGAAAACAGGTGATATGGGCCGTAGTTTGAACTGATTCAAAGGGGTTATATAGGGAATGATATAGTGAGGTTGTAGAGGGGTTATGAAGAGGGATACCATGAGTTTAGACTATAGCTCATATAGGGGGATGTAAGAAGTATACACACGGACAAAGAGGGGGGAAAAGGGGTTTTGGGTTTACCCTCCCCCAAACCAGCATGGAAGCTGAAATGGTTCTCCTAAATCGCCATAATGTTTGTAGGCCGGCTTTGTCCGGCTCCCATGTCAGTTTTGGGCGAGTGCAGCCTTGTGGAAGCGCGTAGTTTGCCCCACCAGGGCAAGGGACTTGGTATCTTTGCATTTGCTAATGCCGTTCTTCATGTCATCCTCATTAATATTGCATGCCGCGGTTTAAACTCTCTTTCGTCAACGTTTGTTATGATTCTAAGCATTTGCTGTGTATTCACTTTCGTTAGTTTGGATATGGGGCCCTCAACCCTAATGAGCTATAGTCTACACTCCTAGTATCCCCCTTGATAACCCCCCAATAATACTCCCCTGTATAATCCCCAATATAAGCCCCTAAACCCTAAATCCTAAACGCTAAATCCTAGCTTCTAAACCCTAAACCCTATATAATCCCCTATATTTATGCCCCTTTTAAGGAGTTTAGACCCTTTTCCCCTAATAGTCCGGACAGGCGAGGGTCAAAGGTTTTATCTTTTCAGGCCGGTACTTGAGGCCGAGTTCGGGCACTAGGGTTTACGGGTTCAGGGTTCAGAGGGTTTAGGGTTCAGGGTTTAGGGTTTAGTTTTCAGGGTTTAGGGTTTCAGGGTTCAGGGTTTAGGGTTTATGGTTCAGGGTTTAGGGTTTAGGGTCTTTTTCCCTTAGAACCACCCTACGAGGTGGGGCCCCCTAGTTGCATAACCTTAATATATCTTGGTGGCATTTTCGGATAATTACGAGATTCCACTATTATGGTACAAGGGAAACTATTCATAAATAAACTTGGCGGCCTTGAAAGTATTATCCAATTATAAATCCCATAAGAAACAACAGGGGACTTATGACCATAGATATCCCCATTGTAAGTCAACTTGTAACTACGGGGCCCCCCCTGTAGTAGAAGGTGTCTAACTGGAAGGAGGTTTAAAGGCCCTAAACCCTCAATCAGCTTAAGTCCTACACCCTCTCATTGAAGGCTTCAGAAGGCCTCCACAGGAGGGGTTCAAGGCTCTTGCATGGAGGTGCTGAATGAACCCTGCGGCTCCAAGTAGATAGTTAATAACTTGTCTAACCCTAAACCCGAAACCCTAGCCGTTTTCCCTAGACCCTGGACCATAGTCTAGAAGCATGACCTATTTTGGCTCTTTGGACCCCCCTTGGGCAGGATTTTTGTTCGACATTTTAGCTTTGAACTTCCGGGTTGCCGACGGGAAAACATTCCCAGTGATGTCGCATGAGAGTTCCTTTTGGATGCACAGCATTTGCTGTCTGCTGCGGGCGGAATGGGGAGCGGACCTGCCACCGAATTCGATAGGCCAGAAGGAGTTTTACACTCTTGCTTATGCAGTTCTGCAGTCCAAGATAAGATCCGGTATGAAGACCACTTTGCTGAAGATGCAGTGTTCTTGCAGAGCCGCGAGCAGATCATAGCGGATCTGCAATTTCCTTTGGTAGACATGCCCGGACGAGAACTCCAGCAACAAAACTGGTTCGTCTGGAGCCATGGCACAGACGCTCAAGGGTTGAACGGGATCCTAAGTATGGGACGCGTTCTCCCAACCGACGTTGAGGTCACTGGCGCACAAAGCCCTATTCTACTCATTAAGGCCCCTACGTTACGCATGTTACAAGCACGAAGTGCAATCCGTAAGACCCTTCTTACAAGGCGTCAGAGGGATGTCTACTGAAATTGTTAGGAAGTGTATGGGGGTATTCTGCGGATGACAAGCAGATATCCGAAACTCTCTTCAACCATCGTAATTTACAGGTACGCTATCATCTTACTTTGCCCAAGAACTGAGAAAAAGGCTGCACAATTGGGACTCGGTTTAGGGTTTAGGGTCTAGGTTTAGGGTTTAGGATTCAGAGTTTAGGGTTTAGAGGGCGTTCTTGGGAACCCTAGGAGCATATTGAGAATATAAGCGCACTATGGGGCTCCATTCGGGCTTCCATGGCGATGGCTTTAGAAACAAAGCTCCCGCATATCATAAGCTGTCAACATGATAGTCCCGCTCCGGATCTCTTTTATACCACGCCTCCAAAACCCCTAGACCCTGATCCCTAAACCCTGACCCTGTGCCCTGAAAAGGAACCACATTGTTGACAACCTATAGTCGCCCTTAAATAGATATAATAAGATCCCCATATACCCCATATTCTATCTACTTAAGGGGGACTATAAAACCAATATATACCCTTTTTTGATATATTAGTTTCCATTTTTCCATTATCCCTATATAACTCCTGTAAACCCCCATATTCTATCTACTTAAAGGGAAATTTGATATGTTAGTTTCCATTTTCTTTTCCGTTATCCCTGTGTAACTCCTCTGAAGCCCCATATTCTATCTACTTAATGGGGGACTATACCACATCCCAAGAGTCCCTCGAGGCAAACTTACCTTGCAACTTGGGTTCTTAGGCATTGTTGGGGTTCAGGGTTCAGAGTTTCGGGTTTGGGGTTGAGCGATTAGGGCTTGGAGTTGAGAGTTAAGGATTTAGGGTTAAGTGCTGGGAATTGAGGGTTTAGGGCATCACACCCAATAATTTGGTACTTTGGATTCCGGTACTGGTCGTTGTAGTGCCGGTTTTGGGAAGGTATACGATTTATTGGGTGCTTGGAGCCTTGGGGCCCTCAATCTAGGGTTTAGGGTTTAGGGTTTAGGGCACTTTGAAGATCCAATAGGCCTTGCTGGTGGAGAACTTTGAGCACTAGACCTTCACATGGTCTAGGGTTTAGGATTTAGGTTAGGGTTTAGCGTTTACGGTCTCTGTTTTGTAGGGAGTGTTAAGGGGAGCCTTTGGGTACTGCCCCACCCAGCAAGAGTTAGATAATATGCAGATTACCATAAATCCTATTACGGACTCTCCACTGCGGTTAGGGCTTAGGATTTAGGGTCTGGTTTGCAAGGATTAAACCCTCATACTAACATTAAACGTCCCCCCTTCCCTAACATTCATTATTCCCAAAAGTATGGATGATTCATGTGTCGTTTTAGTACGAACGGGCTATATTGGGTTCTCCAGGCCGCGGAGAACGAGATCTCCTAACAGATTAATCCCTTCCCCCCAGGAATTACATGAGCTACAGTCTAAACTCCTTGTGGGGAGCTTTGTAGGGGTCATTTCGGGGGATACTTCAAAATTAGATTCTGGCTCACATTAGGAACAGGGTTTGGGGTTCTGGGGAAAATGGACAAGACCGTGGAAACCAACATGTTAGCTAGGGCTTTTATAATAATATAATTAGCCCCCATGCCTCTAATAAACAGCATTCCCTACATAATCATGCCATTACATAACACGAGGCGTACTCATGATCACGGGAGTGGTGGGGGGTGTTTTTCTCAGGGGGGATGGATCCGTCTGCAAGTTTTGGCCATGAATATTTGGTAGCTGGATCATCCTAAGGGGGGCCGCGCCCTATAGTCTTCTTCTAATCCCGATGTATCCCTGGCCTCCCGACAGGGCGCGGGTTTAGGGGTCATGGGTTTAGGGTCCAGTCCGCATTGAGACAGTAGGCTTTCTTGACTGAGCAAGGCCTCAAGTCATATAGTAAGGGGATTTTTGTTACCCCAACCTGTACAATGTACAAAAAACTGTCATTTATGTCCGAAATTGGGGTTTGGGGAACTGGAACCCGCTTAGAAACTGCTCATACCCAAAGCCCTAAACCCTTAACCGTGTGACATTGGTGTAGTAATTACATGGAGGGTCATGGACACTTAGTAAGTGGGTTAATCAGCAGATAGCTGGGACCACTCATGACTGATAGGGGCTATAAGAACATTCACCAAGTCTCCCTGACCATAAGCCCTAAACCCAAAACTAAACCCACATGTCAGCTCGGTGTAGTAACTAAGGATACTAAAGCCACCCTGCTGCTAGGCAGGTGCGCGACCTGCTCAGCGAGAGCAGCCAACCATGCGCGAAATGCCAGGACTGAAAACCACCCCTCCAGTGGCCAGAGTTATAAAGCGGGTTCTAAAGGGTTTTGGGTTCAGGTTATGTATAGTAGTTTCCATAATTAGGGCGACCCCAATATAGACCCCAGAATACTATAATCCTGAAAACTGGGACCCCCAAAATGGTACCCCTAATTTTGGGAAACCTCAATATAGGGTTTGGGGATACTGCCGCAAGAATAGGGCTCCGGGCTTAAAAGGGCTTAGGGTTTAAGGTTTGCGCTCAGGATTTGCGGCTTAGCATGGTAAGTCCTTGGGATTCCCATATCCATATCTGAGTAGTATTTTATTTGGGTATACTTTGGTACCTTATTTAGAGTCAAGTTATGTGCTCCTTTTGAGTATAGTATTTTATTTGCAGAATTTAGTCCCAAAACCTGGAACCCTATACTGCCATAATTCCTATGGTTTGAGTATGAGGGCTGCTGCGGATGTCCTCAATGAACCGGTTCAGAGATTTCCCTCCCCCAGTCTTCCAGGTTTAGGGTTTAGGCCTCCTCCTTGGGCCCCACTAAGTTTAAGCCACTCCCTGAACCCTAAACCCCAAACCCTAAAACCTAATGTAGACCCATGATTAATAAGCCCCTTCCCCTTAATAGGGATTATAATAGGGATCCTAATATTAAGGCCCTTAAAAGGAGGAGGTTTATGAATCATGGGTCTACATTAGTCCCTTCTCCCTAAACCCCCAAACCCTACACCCTAACCCCTAAGCCCTCCTAGGGCATAGGAAAGTTCATTCAGCGGCAGCGGCCGCAAGGAGTAGCAGAAACGGGTGTGCCAATTTTGCATGTCCCACGAGCAACAGAGTGAGGTAACCTCCGAAACCCTAACTCTATATTACCCTATAGACCTTATTTGCCCTTACATCTCGCTATATAGCCTCTATATGTTTGTAAAGTCCTCATATCTCCAAAGCCGCCCTAGACCATAACCTTGCTGATGCCTAAGGGAGAGTGGGGGAGTAGATGCTTTTGGTAATCTCTATATGGGGGATTGTCAAAATTATGGTCCCTTTTTGGGTCCCCTAAGTTAGGCCCCGTATAAGGCCCCGTATTATAATAGGGACCCAAAAAGGGACCATAATTTTGACAATCCCTCATATAATCCCCATACATACCCCTATACTGGTACCTATATTCACTGCCCCACTCTCTCTAGGCACCAGGAAGTATCAACCAGTCAGAGGAGCCAAGGCTCACATCTTTAGATACCCCTGTGCAACCCCTTTTTTGCTCGTAGAATCCTTGCTAGCCCCCAAACCCTATATACCCCAAATCCTAAACCCTCTACTGCGGTGGATGCCCAAAATCCTGAATGACCCTAAGTACCTCATGATTACCTGGAGGAATTGAGGTATTACAGTGTACTAATGTCTAACAGTCCTATCTGGAGATGGGACTATTGTTGGCCCATACTTGTTGACGTCAAGTTAAGCCAAAAGCCCTAAACCCTAAACCCCAAACCCCTAAACCCTAAAACCTCCAACAGCCAGAAAGTCGAACCCATGCTGTTATCCTTGGCTGTCTCTATATAACTATAAGTTAGGTTGGGCCCCCACCCACTAACGGTGACCACAAGAGGTAATGGTAATTATATCGAGGTCCTCATATATTCCTAGTATACCACGATTAGTAGGTGGGGGCCCAGCCCAAACAATAAGCCCTAAACCCTGTAGTAGAAACCTGAAAGCCCTTAGCAACCAGTAAGAGGAGCCCATGCTCTTTAAACCCTATGCATCCTAAACTTTACGCGTTGCACTGTAGATATATGTACATAACCCATATATACCCTTCAAGAAGAGTTTCGGATTTAAGGCCTCAATCTCATGACCTTAAAAGCCCACATACATTTGTTCTACCCCTCAACTCTACACCCTGTTTTTCCCCTATAAGACTCTCACGTAAGGAACCCTAAGCCAGAAGCCCGTCGTCCTAATAGTAATCCCCCCCCAACTCCGAATAATTACCCCCTCCCCCCCAAGATGGTACCGTTCCACTGGGGGTTCTCTAAAGCCTATACCCTAAATCTAAATCCTACCCGAAGCCCTACACTCCTAAACCTGAGGCCATAAATCCTAAACCCTAAAGCTTAGGCCCCAAAAACCCTAAACCCCATACGAACCCTAAACCCTATACGAGCCATAGTCTAAACTCCAAGTATCCCCCTGAATATCCCCAATACATACTTCCTTAAATAACCCCCTTTAAGGAGCTTAGACCTTAAACCCTTCACCCAAAACACTAAACCCTCTACAACCCTAATTCCCTGCATAACTTCCTTTAAGAAGTTTAGATTCTGGCTCATACGACGGAAGGACTGGGCAATTTAAGGTGACCTCACCCGACCTCACTCTACATGGAGGTTGATATAGGGAATAGTACTAAACTGGCCTTAAATTGTGAGTTGGAATTATTCTAAATTACCCTGGAAAGGAGCCCATGCTCTGCCACTGCGCATCCTTCCTCCGCTCGGGGCGTCGGATTGTTCTGACCTTCCAGGATGAGGCTGGGTTTGAGGTTAAGGGTGAAGGGTTCAGGGTTTAAGGTTTAGGGTTAAGGGTTTAGGTTTTAGGGTTTAGGGTATGGGGTTTGGGGCTTGGGGTTTGGGGGTTTGGGTTTATGGTTCAGGGGTTCGGGTTTAGGATTTGGAGTTTAGGTTTTGGGGGTTAGGGTTCACAATATATAGTTTAGGGATGTAGGAAGTAGGGGTTCAGAGTTTTAGGCTTTGGAAGTTTGGGTGTTAGAAATTTGGGGTTTTGTGTTTTACGAAATCTAGGGTTCAGGGATCTCGGATTGAGGATTCATGAGGGCCATATACGCATGTATAGGTGTCATGTATAGGTGTATATTTATAGATATATATATATATACATATATATGGGATACGTCGTGTTTCAGGGTTGCACGTCTACGGTTTACCTCTGGGTTTGGGTATCGTTGTAAAGATTTGTGGGGTCTAACGACTAATCAAAAATCAAACGGAAAAGAGCGCGGAAAGCGGCTTGGATCATGAATCTGCAAAGCAGTTGTTTACAGGGGTCATGCCTCTGGGCAGGCTTTTGGAATTTCAGGATTTAGGATGTGTAAAGGCTATATAAGAAGCATAAACAAGGAGTTTCATAGGCATACGTAAGGATGTATGTAGGGCTTACGCTTATGGATTGAAGAGTTTGGGGATTTGGGGTTTAGGGACTAGGGATTTAGGGCTGAGGGACTGAAGGTTTAGGGAAGCTAGGTTTGGTGCTTCAAGGATGAGGGAATTAGGGCTTCGGACTTTTTTGGATCAGGAACTCGCGTTCAGGAATTTTGGACTCTTAGGGATTAGGGAGCTAGGGTTTAGGGATTTTAGGGGTGGGGATGTAGGGTTTGGGGATTTTCGGGGCTAGGATTTAGGGCTTAGGGATTCGGATTTGAGGGTTAGGGACTTTTTGGGATTAGGATTTAGGGTTCAAGAACTTTAGGAGTTAGGATTTGGGGTTTCGGGGTTTTAGCGATTAGGATCCTAAACCCTGAACCCTAAACCCTAAACCGTTTCAGTCATGAGTCGCTTCCCTGAGGACATCTCGCGGCTCAAATGCCAGGCTGGATGGGCCGGGATTTAGTGTTTGGACGGTTTAGGGTTTAGGGTTTAGAGGGTTCAGGGCTTGCAAGGACTCCCGTCAACAGGGTTGTAAAGCTCATCTCGTTGCAGGGATATACAGAGTTTGGGGTACTTATACACAGCTTGTGAATACTTGTCATATTGGTCCAATGAATAGCCAGGAGTCCCTAATATGGTTATGAATGGGTTTAATACAAACAAGGATGATGATAGATTCCCTGAACTTGGAAAAAGAGAGGTTCGGAACCTTCTTGTCCAGGGTTTAGGATCCAGAATGGTGGCTATGCATGTCTTTTGCAATACAGGGTATTTGGAAGACCTAAGAATGTAAAAAAAAACACGTTTCTGCAGATGGGCGCGTTGTAAAGAGGCTGAGATGTTTGGGACTACCGTATTATGGACTTGTCAGAAGGCTGGCCCCAAGAAAAAGTATTTGTATAAGTCTCCTGTGGGAACGGCATAGGATATTTCTCGCTTGGGGGAAGGACATTTTTCGATTGGGTATTCCGTCTGTTGAGGAGTGGGATGTTCAGGAGACCATGGGAACCGGGTTCAAGGTTCTAGGCTTAAGGCAACGCTACGGCCAGCACCTTTTGTGGGCAACATGCTGGCATTTGCACCTGCCCAGACCCTCGATATCCTTTGATCAAGGAGTGTACCTTCAATCAAACCAGTAGCATTTGTACGCCTTACCATGATTGGGCTAGTCCTTCACGGAAATTTGGGAAATCCGGAGGCGTTGTTGAATGTACGCCGGAAAAGCCTGGAACTTTGCCATGAAAGCATCTCTGGCTAGTCCTCATCTTCTACACATCCAAGGACCTTGCTTCCAACACTTCTGCCAGCGTGGCTAGCAGATCTACACTTGATCTACTCTGTGGCTGTAAGGATTACTTACACTGTTGTGGTTTGCTGTTAAGGAGCTTAGATTAAGTTGCTAGAAGAAACCCCTACTATTTACTACATAGCCATATGATGTAACTTAAGTTGAGTTCCTGAACAACAACCCAAGTGTTCAAGGCCCTCATGAAGGCCATTGTTGCATGTGGCGGCGTCATGGATACGTCTACTATTATCTCTGTCTTTACTTCCGATTGGCAAAATACTGAACGACCTTATAAACCAAAGCCCTGTCCTTTTTTCGTAACACAGCATACTTACGGCCATGCAGGTTTATGTCAAGCGACACTAAACCTCGAGCCCAGCATTCAAACTATTGCTTGCACCACAAAGATACGTCGTGCTCTAAACTTTGAACCCTAAACCTGAAATTCTAAATCCCAAGCCCCAGACGTTACACCCTATTCCTTAAACCCTTCCCCAGCCCTAAGCCCACCTCTAAATCCCAGACCTTACACCTTAAACCCTGAAGCCCACTTCTATCAACCGTGCTAGTCCAGGAGTGCAAGTGCCGCTGGTACTTGCCCAGAGATGCGCTGAGTTCAACACCTGCACCATGGTAGCAAGACGGAAGCGTTTCTTCTTTGGGCTAAGGGTGTTAAGGTTTGAGGGTTAGGCTTTTAGGGTTTAGGGTTTAGGAATTGTAGTCCCCTTCCAGTAGATAGAACATGGGGTACATGGGGATCTTATTTTAATATACCCAAAGCTATGTTCTATCTACTTAAGGGGGACTATGGGGTTGAAGGTTTAGGGCTTCGGGTTTAGGGCCAAGGTTCCACTCGAAAATGTTTAAAGGGGGGTTATATAGGAGTTTAGGGGACTATTATAGGGCTAAGTAAGGCAGGCGGATACCAGGAGTTCAGACTACAGCTCATATGGGGTTCCTCCAAAGACAACCGGTGCGTAGGTTTTTAAGCTTGTAGAGAGCGCGTGCGCAGATGTTTAGCTGGTAGGTTGCCAAATTCATGGTCCTTTTTCGGTCCCCTGGCATGATACGGCCCATAGACTCACAACGTACCCAACAAGGGACCATCCTATAAAGCACTGGACATCCCAGTTTCCATCTCATTCAGGCTCTGAAATCTAAATCCTGAACCCTAAGCTGTATAAGCCACGACGATGTGGCTTCCTGGGCTTCGAGCCTCCTTTTTCTGTCTGGGGTTTTGGGATTAGGGCATACAGGGTTTAGGATGCCGGGTCTAGGGTTTAGGGTTTGGGGTTTTGCCCTAATCGAGGTAGTTTATGTCCTGATTGTTGATTCTCCTGAGCCTCGAAGTACACAGAAACCAGTATACCTCGCCATGACTTCGTCCAGAAGCCATGCATGGCGCCATGTGAGCAACTGTGAATACTAGGGCTTTAGGGTTTGGGGGTTTAGGGTTAAGGGGTTTAAGGGTTTAGGGGCTTTGCGGTTTAGGGTCTAGGGCTCAGGCTTAAGTTTAGGATTGACAAGGAGCTCGTAATGGTGGGCATAGGAGTTGTTTTGGTAGTTTAGTAGGGTGTGTAATGAACCCCAGTACGAACCTATGTCCGAGACTGATAAAAGAAGTACTAACTGCAGCTCATGTAGTCCACTCCAGGCACCCGGACAGCTCTTGGATACTGTTCGATAATGACACAATGACGTACACGAGCTCCGCAAATCACTCGGCTTGCAAGGCCTTACAACAAGAAGCACATGACACGATAAAGGATGACACCAACGAAGCCATTCGAGCGAGGAGGCCCCAATACTCGCGACACAAACTTGTGGAAGCCCCAAACTCTAAACCTCAGAGCCCCAAAGTTGAAAGCCTAAACCCTAAACAAACCCAGGCCCTAAACTCCCCTAAGCCCTAGAACTGGATGAAAGTTTGATGTAGTTCTGTCATTTACGTTGTACAAAAACTCAATAGGGGACGTGGAGCTATAGTTTTCAACAACATCTCAAGTGTGTGGAGCCCGAGGCTTCTCCAAGGGTTCTGGGTTCTGGGATTTAGGGATTTAGGGACTAGGGCTTAGGGTTTGGTTTGTGTAGGGTCCTTAAAAACTAAACCCTAAACCTTAGGGTTTAGGGTTCAGGGTTTAGGGTTCAGGGTTTAGGGTTTAGGGTTCAGGTTTAGGCTTGAAACCTGCGCAGCAGAGGTAGCGGCATTCTTCGCGCTGTTGTGGTCCGGGGTGCGCGCGCTTCCCTGTGGCCACGGCTTCCCGACGGAATATTGGGGTCTTGAGGGTTTGCCTAGCTTAGGGTCAAGGGCTTTGGGTTAAAATCGAAGGGTCTGTGTGGGATCTAGGGTCAATGGGTCAGGGCTGTGAAATTTTTGGGCCTTTCGGATTAGGTATGGGCTCTATAGCGATCAGCAGTCAAGGATTAGGTTTGTCTAGGGCCAATGTTTAGGGCCATGTGTTCAGATTTTGGGGTTGGGAACTGCAGCACGTAGGGGGCTGAAAAGTTTCAATGGGCTCTAGCGGTATACTATACCTAGTTATATCAGGGGTATACAAGGCTACTATTGAGAATCAATTACACTGCTGTCCCTCGGTAGCTCCAAGCGAGATTTAATTTAAGCTGAAAGAGCGAGCTCCCAATTAATCTTAATCTCTGTGAGTGGCTTCATCCGCTTGGGACCGTGCCGCAGACTAGCAGGGAACCCGCCCAAAGCGCTCTGGCAAGACTGCTGTCCGTGTGAGGGAGGTTACATGAAGGTTACATGTTCTTTCGGGTGAGGCATTTTGCGGGAGAAGGCAAGCAAACCCGCCAGAATCACTTCACCATGCAACACCTGCCCTTGAAGACCGGATAGTACTCCACGAGCATTGCAAAACTGGCCCTCTCGCACCGCACTGGCTACTCCTCCTTGGACATAAGGTCCTAGAGGCCTGGAGGTTTATCTCCCAGTTATGCGTGACGACTCTACAAAAAAGGATTTGACAGGTCTAAAGTCAAAAACGTATGCTGAAAGAAACCTGGATTTCCCTGCGCTGCTGCTTGCCTTGCCTGCGCGCGAGCCATTCAGATGTAGACCTTTCCAGTCTAGCATCAGAAGCCTGTGGCTGGCATAAAAGACCTACACCATTCTAAGAAGCCTCACCAGTCGCGCTTTAAATGCAAGCCGAAATCCTACACCCAAATGTCTGCACCCCGAAGCTCATACCCAAAACCCAAAGGCCTCAACCTGAAAACCTAAGCCCTGAACCTTAAGCCTTGAAGCCTACACCCTAAAGCCCAAACACTATCGACGAATCCGTGGATCCCTTCAGCAGTAGCCACCAAGGTTTCGCATCCGCTCAGTGGGAGCCTGGTTTCTTCTTTAGGTTCTTGGGTGTAGCGTTTAGAGTTTAGGGCTTAAGGTTGAGGGTTTGGGCGCTTCAGGGCCTTAGGATCAAAGGCTTAGGCCTTTAGGGCAGTAAACCTCTAATTCAGCAACACTGGGTGGGACCTTGGGGCTATTAAGGGGTCAGGGGATCTGCGTATAAAGGGTTACGGTGGGGTCAACGTGGGGAGTTTTAGCGGGGTGGGGTGGGATCAATTGCCAAATTTCAGATTCCTTCCTTCAGTCAGATTAGCAACATTGGTTAAACTTTGGATAAATTCTGTGATTCAGGGATCTTGCTGGGAATGTGACGGGGTCTGAGAGTTTGGAGATTGGAGTTCAGGGATTCAAGGTTGAGGGCTCGCGTTTAGGGAGTATGGCTGCTAGAAAACAAACCTTGTTGAATGCTTCAGGGGGCCTCATATCGTCATTTTCCCTAGGGCAACCCCACTTTGAGAGACCCTTATGATTGCCAATCAGTATTTCCGACTGAGGTATAGGATGTTGTACGCCAAAGCCTCTTCAAATTCTTCCCATAGCAAGAATGCTGGCGAACTCCACCACGTCCGCGCTTCGAGCAGAAAAGGAATACAGGCGAGGAGAGAGGAGAGGCGAGGGGAGAGAGGAGACAGGAGCGAGGAGCGAGGAGAGAGGAGAGCACAAACCCGCATGCTAATTAATATTCCGTTTTTCCTGCGTGTGGCGGCCGCGCGAAGCAGGAAAAACGAAAGGCTACCATGCGGGCCTCGTCCCCTCTCCTCTCTCCTCTCAGGAAGAGGAAAGGAGAAAAGGAATACAGCAGAGGATGATTATTCCGAGATTGGCTTTGCTCAGGCACCGAGCAACATCTGCTTTACAAAGCACGCGCGCAACACATCTCAGGGTTGCGACACTGTTTAGCGGACGTTTTGGTTGCGTTCATGCAAGACGCCTGGCTCATGAGATGGGTCTAAGGTAAGATCATTAATCCAAGCTTAGCCTGAGACGCTTTCATTACCAGACCACTCCAGGGACATGGCTCAAATCTGCTGAGATGTTGAGCGTTGGCGGCGTCGTCGTTCAAAAGGGCCAATTACTGGGCGGCGGCTTCAGAGGGCAGGTGGATGGCCATCAACATATTCAGTTTGGGCCTGCAGGTTCATATGAACACATATCATATGCCATTAGAGCCTGGACGGCCATCTCCATTGAAGCCGGTTGGGCCATGCCCGTCACTCATGCCAGAGCTGCTGAGGTCATAGGTATATGCAGCTCATGCTGACGGGTGTCATCCATACATGTATGGATGGCTTCAATTGGGGTGCCCAATGTAGGGTGCTCGCAGCCCTGAAGCTCCGGCATTCGCACCCTAAGCATGATGCCTTAGGTGAAAAACACGTTCATACACGTGTATGCGGCCGATGAAGCCCCAACGACCCGTCGGTCGCGCTCAGTCGCTGGGTGGCAAGTAGTGTAGAGGTGTTTTATGTTGGGGCCCAGTTGGGGGACTCTTGGCGGTCAAGAAAGGCCTCGCAGACACACTGAAGCAGAAGCTTTATGTTCTCTAGGGCCTCATGGCAGTGGGAAGTCCTCACGTCATCTGGGCAAGCACGCGTACTGATATGTTGCTCGGGGCAGCGGTCTTTGTGCAACCTTGAGATGCAGTCCTTTCAGTTTTCAGGAGGTGTGTGGTCAAGACGTCATGCTCCCTAAGGCGAGGGCTGTGACTCTCAGTCCAGCTTGCCAAATGAGCGGTGCCGGTGGCCAGAATAAAGCCATCCCTGGCCCTCACTGCACAAAGGGCGCGAACGGAGCCAATAGAGTGACTCGCTTCAGAGCCTCGCTGGGCTTGGGGTTAAATTGCAGTTTGCATAAAGGAGGGTTATGAATGAGGGGACGTCGCTTAAAGGCGCCCTCATCTTGACAACGACGTATTTGGAGATACAAGGTAGTCATGACCCAGCTCTAACTTTACGCCTAGCAACGTAGTAGTCATCTTGCGGAGTTTCGGGGCCTTATAACTGGGCTCAAGCTACCGTTAAAACTGGGTTAGAGTTGCCCTGGACCTTCAAACCTTAAACCCAAGTAGTCTACGAAGGAGCCCTTATCAGGTCCAATGTTGTACTGTTCGGGATGACAGAGCTTGGTATTTCAGCGGTCAATTAAGGAATACATTTGAGCTTGGTTCTTCCTCGAAATCTTGCGATATTGGATAATGTTTATAAGATATTGGACTTAATTATCGGGATTTGAGAGGTTGTGGGAAGCCTAATTTTGAGGTTTCAAGGGTGCTGCTTCAGCATCCTACGTCGCTATTGTTGGGGAGCGTGGATCCGCTTCTTGCAGAATGACTTTGTATATGCAAACTTGGGCGTGAACAGACCCAGGCACGCTCTAGACATGAGCTGCCTGTTTTTACTGCCGACCTAGACCTGCATGCCCTGCCGCTTTTCTAGGGCACCGCATTTAGTACAGTTGAAAAAGATAGTGGACATACGGTCAGCTATCTTTAAAAAGGGAGAGGTCGAGGTAAGTTCCAATTATATCCAATGATGTTCCATATATATATATGCAGACACGCGTAAAGTAAACGCCGAGGGGCTGAAACAAGACGTAGACCCTAAGCCCTAAACCAGTCAAGGAGCTGGGCAACGCTGTTTTCACCACGCGTGCGGCGCCTTCTGTGGCTTTGGAGCTTCGTGGCCCGGCTTTCCGCGTGGAAGCTGCGATGAGGCCCTTGGACGGCTGGCGGATTTGAAGCTTTGGCGGTTGAGGGTTTTAGGGGTTAAGGGTTAGCCTTTAGGTTTTCTTGAGAAACCTCCATGTAGGCTTGGAAAACATTTTTTCAAGGTGCGTGCTGTCGGGGCCTCAATGGTGCTCGGTCCTAGATTTTTTGTATTCTTATTGTATAAATACCTTTCAGACTGTCCTCAAGAAAATATTCGTGTTTCTTTTGGCCTCTACAGCATAGATCTGCGGGACCGCATCGCCCAAATGGCTTAATCCTGCGCAGGCGCATGCAAACTGTGCAAGTAGGCGTTCAAGGCTTGTTAAAGGAAAACTTAAATTCGACACTGACCTAAACGACCCTAAGCCGTTAACCCCCAACCCCTAAGCCCTAAACCCCAACCTCGCAAAACCCTACATCCTGAAAACCAAAATTCTTCGGTGGAGCGGCAAACTCAACCCACGCACCACTGGGTGTAGGGTTTACGGCTTAGAGTTGGGAACTCTTCCTAGAGTTTCGCAGCTAGCCCGAGTGAATCATGGCTTCCCCTATGAACCACGCGTCTTCCTCGGGTGCCCAAGTGGGAAGGGATGTCCCCTGTAGAGAGTAATGAGAATCAAAACCACATGGAGGTCCGTGGGCATTTGGGTACCCTGAACCTCTATGTATGATCCAAATTCAAGTCGAGATGCGAGCCCTAAACCCCTAAACCTTAAGCCCCCAAGCCCTAAACCTTAAGCTCTAAAACCCTAAACCTTAAGCCCTACAACCCTACACCTTAAGCCCTAAAAACCCAAACCTGAAGCCCTAAAACTACCTTAAGCCCTGAAGCCCCCAACCCTAAAGCCTGAAGCCCTAAAACCCCAAACCCTAATCCCTAGACCCTAATCAGACCCCTGGGAGGATTTAAAATTACATAGACCCATTACAACCCCTATATAATCTTCATATTATTTCCCACATGGTTCTGGGAAGGGGGGGGTAAACCCTAAACCCTAAACCCTTGTGGGGGTCTGGGTAATCCCTTCAGGAGTAGTCTGGTCTCCGAACTCCGGAGAACCGTCTCCCGTGCAGAGAAGCTTATCGAGGTAAGCTCGGCTCTTTAGGACTAATTAAGCGCGGTTGAGGGTTTAGGGCTTACGTAGTGGTTTGGGGATTAGGGGTTTAGGGTTTTAGGGGTTTAGGGGTCTACGATTCAGGGTTTTCGTGCTAAGTTCGGTGAAAGCCTGCTACATGCGTCCACTACGGAAAGCATTCGCAGGCGTGGTATTTTAGACACGTGGACGCAGATCCTTACATTCCCCATGTTTGTCTATCCCCGGTGCGGTTGAGGGTTTGGCCACCTGGCCCCTATTGGGATACTGAAACGAAAACTAGCTGCTGGGTTAAGGGTGTGGGATTTTGGGTTTCGGGCTTGGGATTTTGGATTGCAAGCTTAGGGTTTAGGATATATAGGGTTAAAGGCAAACTATCCGGGCA
This sequence comes from Symbiodinium pilosum, assembly GCA_905231905.1. Taxonomy (NCBI): domain Eukaryota; class Dinophyceae; order Suessiales; family Symbiodiniaceae; genus Symbiodinium; species Symbiodinium pilosum. The sequence continues at coordinate 9,761 of CAJNIZ010002363.1, read as the reverse complement.
AACTACAACGACCTCACCCCAAGTTGTGGCAAGCATACAAACCAGTCGCAAAAAGGTCTAGTTTGATGGCTTGGAATTACTAAACCTTACTCAGTATTAAGGATGAGCTTAGTATGGATGGATGGATGGATGGATGGATGGATGGATGGATGGATGGATGGATGGATGGATGTATGTGTATATATGTAGAAACATCACAGATGAAAACAAACCACAGCTGGTAACCTGACTTCGTTGGGTATAGATTCCCACAGCATATTACTTCTTGGCGTTTGGGGTTTAGGATTTAGGGTTTAAGGCTTAGCGTTTAGCGTAAGCACAAACAAACACTCATGGTCAACAAGAACCTAGGAGAACTGGCTTGATTCAGACTCTCATGACGGATCCAGCTTAAGGTTGAGGGTGTAGTTAGAGTTTCACTCGCTGTTTAGGGTTGAGCTACGCGGCGCGTGTCTGATAACTAGACCCACCTAGATAATCCATGGAACCTCCAAGAAATGGGAGAGCCTGGGACGTGCAGCAGGTATGTACTGTGGCAAGCAAAAGTCAGCCTCAGTACTGTGATTCCCTCGAAGCAGGGCACTTCAGATAGTTCAAGATGTCTAGTCCCCCTTAAGTAGACAGAATATGGCTTTGGGTACATTTTAATCAGATCCCCATATATCCCATATTCTGTCTACAAGGGGACTATAGACCGCCTAGCAGTACTTCCCGGACAAACCAATTACTTATGGGCCTTACGGGAACGGTGCTTACCATGGCAGTAACCATCAGAGCAGCCCTTGCTATGCTCAGAATCAAAAGTCAATCACTAAATGGGCAATCGCATATAATATGATGTATTATAATCAGTCTAATATAGTATATTCTGATATACTGTAGTATATCATAGTATACTATAGTATCCTATAGTATAACTGGAGAGAAAGTTTTCGAGGGGTGCTAAGTGCTTGCTGCAAACTCGAGGGTTCGGCTTGTCGACCCTACATGCACATCTGCTCCAAGTGTTCGTAATAGCGACAACATGTATAATAGCTGTATGGTAGGAAACCTGTTTGCTACACATTGGGGGCTTTCTTAAACCTAAGCCCTACACCGCTAAAAACTGCACTTCCATCTCTGCCACATTTCTCCAGTATGCCCTCTATAGCCAATATAACCCTATATTAAACCCTATATAACCCTTATATAACCCATTATAGTAGTTTCCATTATCTTTTCCATTATCCCTATATAGCCCCTCTTTTTGACAATCCCCCATATATATTCTTTGGCTTTCCAGGCGCACCTTGCCAAAGTGTTCAAGGAGTTTCGGTCCCTGGGCCCGCTGGGAGCTTTGCCTAAAAAGGCAGGGCTTTAGGGGGCCGGGGTTGATCACATTGCGGGTTTAGGGTTTAGGGTTTAGGAGGGTAATTTAGGGTTTCTTTAGAAAGTCCGGGGACTTAGTAACATAGGGGCCTAAATGAATACTAATATTAGCCCCAAGAATGGAGAATCAAATGGAAAAGAAAATGGAAAATGAAATGGAAATTGGTGCTATATAGGGATTTATAGGGATGATTGTCAATATTATGGTTCCACATGCCTTGTATAAATATTGTATTTGGTACCTCAAATGGGTCTCAACATGATATTGGTAATTATTTAGGCCCCTGCAAGTAGGTCATTCAGGCGGGCCTAGGCAGACCAACCTGAGTTGGGGGCTTCCAGCCTCTTTTAGTATAACCTACTTTCTAAGCCCCTATTGGTTTAGGGTTCAGGATTGAGGTTTTAGGGTTTAGGGTTCAGGGTTCAGGGTTTAGCGTTTAGTGTCTAGGAGTTAGAGTAGGGCTGTGGATTCAGGGTTAGGGGAAAACCTTCAGGAACCCATGCGGGACATACTTTGGACCTTGAGGGATTCCCATGTAGGTGCTCTGGGCCATAGGTATATCCCATATTGAGGGTAGGTCTAAGTTTCAGTGTCTAGGGTTCCCTTTCACTTTAACTTAGTTTACATTGTATGCATATAAATGCCTGCATGATACGAGTAGTGGTTTTGAAGAGCCATAGTTCTGTAGCTCTTAATCCTAAATACCCCAGGCCCCGAGCCTTAAACCCTACCCGCCCCCGAATTCTAAAGCCTGAGCGCTACGCTTTAAACCCTTACGCCTGAGCCCAAAACTGTTCAACCGTGAACCCTTAACAACGAACGTAGAAACCAAAGGAATTGCCAGTATTATAATTCCAGGTTCTTTATGTAAGTATGGTATAGGGGACGTCAGAAGTGCAATTTTAGGTCCCTACCTCACAAAACTCCCAGGAAATGCAGAAGCCCAATTGACGTTTCCATGTGTTTTCCGTCCGATTCTGCGTTATTCTACCCCTAAGCCCAAAACCTCAACTCCAAACCCCAAAGCTTCATTTCCCCTTGTCTTTTTCCATTTGAATTTGCATCCACCTGGGCAATATTCTTGTATAACCCTATAAACCAAAATCTCAAGCCTACACGGCAGTCCCTAAACCTTAGACCCCCAATCCTTAACCTCACCCTCCAAACCCTAGACCCCAAGCACATTCCTACCTATCTCTGAAAATGCAGACATAACCCCTATGTACGCCTCTACATTGGCCCGTATCGTAGCCTGTCAGCCCTAAACCCTGAAACCCTTCAACCCCAAAGCCAAACCCTGAACCCCAACACCTAAACCCTGACCCTAAGGATCCAAGGACCTAAATAATAGGTCTTTAGGGCCCAAATACCATTAATAATATAGTATTTGGGCCCTAAAACCCCTATTATTTGGGTCCTTAGACCCTTATTTTGTCCCCAGGTATCCCTATATATCCCCCTATAACCCCTTTAAAGGGACCCAATTCCTTGCCATCCTAAAGCCTTCCAGGCGACCCCAAATCCGCCCGGGTTCTGAGAGGCCTGGTTTTGGAGTCAGGAGGACGCTACCGTTCGGTGCGGTCTCCGGAGCCGCAGTTTATTGGATGCTTGGATGGATTGGGTGGGTTTACGGAATGAGGGGTTTGGGCTTTAGGGTTGGAAGCTTGGGCTTCGGGATTTAGACCTTAAACCCTAAACCCTAAACCCTAACTAGGGTTTTGGGGTTCAGGCGGCGAGGTTTGGGGTGCTCGGGTTCGGGAGGCAGCTTGGGCGGATTTTGAGGTCCGTGGGTTAAGGCCTGAAGAGTTTAGGGGTTTGCGGGGGCCGAAGGGTGGAGAGGGTATGTTGCAGGTGCTTCGGGTTTAGGTTGGGGGGTTGGGGTTAATCCTAGTCTTACCCCAGAGGGTCCAAGTACCCAAATGAGGTGTAGCCTAAACTCCCCAAAGGCGAATCATATGGGGTTTAGGGTTGAGGGTTTAGAGGGTCCAAGCAACCAATGGTTAGGTACGGAATGGATTTTGTATTGTAGCTCCTCTATGCTATCCCCAAAAAACTGTACAGTAGCTTCCATCTTCTTTTCCGTACCCTCATTTCCCACTAGCCACCAGTAAGACTTCAACGTTATACCGGAATGCCTATACTCTAGGGAATTTAGGAGGGACCCCTAATAGGGACCCTTAATCCCATTACCATATATAACCCTTATATAGTAATTATATAACCTCTATATCCCTAGGTAGTCCCACATTAATCCCCATAAGCTACAAGAGTCCTTAGATATACATACTGAGAAGTCTCAGATTTTAGAGGGCTCTCGAGTGCACATGTTAACAGTAGGACCATTTGAGCTATAGTCTAAACTCCTTAAAGGGGGGTTATATAGGGGATTAAGGGGGGTACTAGGAGAATAGACTATAGCTCATTTAGGGTTGGGGGTTGCATAGAGGTAGGGACTTTGCAAGGCCCCGTTAGAGATTTCCAACATCCAAAACGGCGCAACAAGGTGGACAATGTGCTCCTTGCTTGCCAGCGAGAGAAATGAGCAAATTAAGCTACCAGAATGAGTAATTATATATATATATAATAAGTAATATGGTTTCCCCACTAGTCAATGGGTAATTATATGTTTATATATGACAATTAATATGGCTTCCCCAATAGAGTAACTTCAATTAAGTTCCTTAACAGCAATCCACAAGAAGTGGCAACTCCCGGGTCGATGCAGGTTCTGCATGCGCTCAGGAGAATCCTCATGTCCAGAATGTGCCAGCTCAGGGCAGGGAACTTAGGGTCTAGGGTTTAGGGTTTAGGGCCCGGAACTTAGGGTTTAGGGTTTAGGGACCGGAACTTAGGGTTTAAGGACCGGACCTTAGGGTTTAGGGACCGGAACTTAAGGTTTAGGGACCGACTTCTGAGGGCCTTGAGGCCACCGCCATAAAGTTTATCCAAGGGCCTGACCTGGTGCTGATATCAGGGCAGAGCCCTATAGTCCCCCTTAAGTAGATAGACTATGAAGTATATGGGGATCCTGGCTTTCAGGTTTTAGATATAGGGCTTACATTCGGGTTATATTGGGATAATGGAAAAGAAAATGGAAACTACTAGTTAGGGTTGAGGGTCTGGGGTTTAGGGTTTATAGTCCCCCTTAAGTAGATAGACTATGAAGTATATAGGGATCTTATTATAGTATACCCAAAGCGATTTTCTACCTACTTAAGGGGGGGACTATACTCCAGGCAGACTTTGATGGTGCCCCTGTGGGTGACCAACGGTTGGAGAGGCCTTTGGTTCCTCCCGCCGACGCCGACGGCTCCTTCAAGGCAGATAGTCGGAGGACAAGAGATCCGGCAAGCTTTACATGATGCCATAATCTAAACTCCTCGAAGTGGGTTATCTAGGTGATTTCTATAGGGGACTTCTATAGGGGTTACTAGAGGGGGATGCTGGGAGTTTAGACGATGGCTTACATGATGCCCCCCAAGGATTTTGGATCAAGCCAAAGGTTTCGGGGTTTTGGGTTCATGGTCTAGGGTTTATAGGGCTTGGGGTTTAGGGCAGCACATTTTGAGATCGCCGGCAATGAAGTTTAACAGTGTTTTTGACATGCCTATGGTAATCTCTGTATAACCCCGCTAAACCCTGATCAATCCTTAAACCCTTATCCCTAAACTCCGTAAGCCCAAAACCCTGAACCTGAATCTCCTAAACCCTAAGCCCTAAGCCTTAACGGCAAGTAGGTCCCTGAAACACGTAGTAACCCTGGGGCCGGAAAGCAGACCCGCAAACCCTAAACCCAAAAACATCCGCGTTAGGGTTTAGAGTTTTAGAGTTTGGGGTTAGTTTAGTAGGTTAAGGGTTCGTTTAGGGTTTAGAAATTAACCTCTAATCCGTCAATATCCCTATGAACCCCTTGAGGGGCACATAAGCGTACCTTGGGTACTGCCCCCCCTCAGTAACAGTTGGATAATAAGTATAATATGGTTATATATAGCCCTTAATAGGATCCCTAATATAGACTGTTACTGGGTGGGGGCAAGCCCTAAACCCTAAACCCTAAAAAACCGTATACCCTAAACCCTAAACCCTTTAACCCGAAAAGTGGGGCCTTACTCCAAGGAAGCCTCGGTGCAGCTGCGAAAATGCAGCGCCCAGCTCCAGGCAATGTTCTTCTGAAGGTTTGGCGTTTAAGGTTTAGGGGTGTAGGGTTTAGGGGTTTGGGGTTTAGGCGTTTAGGGTTTAGGGGTTTAGGGTTTACGGGTTTAGGGTCTAGGGTACCCCCCATAATACCGCGTTTTTCTTTTTATTTTTGGGGGTTTTGAATCTAAATTCCATTCATCCCTATATAATCCCTATAGAGCTAAAAAATATGATAGGGCCCCCAAACCTACCCTGCTTCACGGGATCCCCCCAAAGCCCAATAGCCCTTAATCAAAATATGCACTTCATATAGGTTACATGAGAGATCAGGCTACATTCCTTGATGAACTCGGTGAAGCTTTGAATAATTTAATGAGGGTATGTTGGTATCTCCGACCCCTCCCGCACTCCCAAAAACTGGCATTGAAGTAAGGCTTGGCATGTCGTGCATAACCCCAAGCTCCATTCTCCCAAAAACTAACAAGGAAACCCACACAGCCCCCTTCTGACTGGAAAGTAGTCTGCAAAAAGGCCCTTTTGAGGTACCCGGATAGTTTGAGAGAGCGTAAAGCTTAGATCTGCGCATAGGCCAAAATAAAAAGGGGCGTCCAAACATGCGGGGGCCCAAAATAACCCCACACTTTGGAACCTTTATTTTGGGAAGCCCCTATCTGTCCCCTGTACTATCCCCATCAAAGTCCCTCTTTGCGTGTCAGACAGGTCCGTCCTATCGTTTTTGGGGGAGGGTCCTCACAGACTTTAGCAAACCTTAGCCTTTCTCGTCGGGGTTGGGGCCTAGAAGGGTTAGGGTTTAGGTGTTAGTGTTTAGGGTTTAGGGAAGGATTTACAAGTTTTGGGGTGGTCTACCTGGACTCTCCGGAATTCACCAGTTCTTGGATTCTGTCTTCTAGTTTCAAGGTGTGTACGTATATGAACTTCCAATCATGCAGGGCTCCAGAAGTTCCGGGTATTCCCTGAAGGCAGTGAGCATACTTGGAGGAAGAATGCAGGTGTCTACACTGGCCTTTTTTGTGCGGTATATGAACAGTACCTACAGTACCGAGGGGTTCAGAGTTCAGGGTTTAGGGTTACA
>CAJNIZ010002362.1:13996-26369 GCA_905231905.1 Symbiodinium pilosum | reverse complement strand
TTGGGAAACCCCCATATAACCCTGAGATGCAGGTTTCAGGCCTGAGGCCCCAAGGAGCTTTTCTTACCTCTTTTTAGCTGGGAATGAAGGAGGGGACAAGAAAAGGGAAAGTATCATAACGGGTATTCTAGCGGGATTTCATTGTGTTTAGGGTTTAGGAATGGAAAAGCAAAATGGAAAATCGTAGAATTGGTTATATAGGGACTACTATAAGAATCCATTCCTTCATTCCAAGCTAACCAAAGGTACGATTTTGGGCAAGAGGCTGTGGATAAGCCTGCTGCAACAGCGATCGGAAAACCCATCATGCGATTGGATGCGAAACCTAGCTGAGTGCACTACACGTCTTCGAACGATCCGGATACAGAAGGCCAAACAAAGGAGGTGGTCCCTAAACCCTAAACCCTAAAACCCTAAACCTTAAACATGTGGCCAAAGAAAGGAGGTGGTAGAGGAGCCCTCCTTTGAAATCTCTAGGCCTGAGCCCTTCCAGGACTGGTCCCCGCCAGCCGTAAAGCGACCGGTGGCTGAGGTCCCAGCAAGGGAAGGGCGGCGCACCACAACTTTCTTGCAAGAAGCATTATCATGATCTATACTATTATCATTACTATTATTACTATTCATATACTATGATTATTCTACTATTCGTATACTATAATTATTATGAAGCTTTTTACTATCATTACACAGAGCCCAGCGTTGCAAGGCCAAGAAGCCTTTTGAACGCCAGGAGCCTTCGCCGCGAGCGCAAGCTCCTGCAAGAGCAGGCGTGACGTTTATCATGCTCATCAAATAGGTGGTTGTCAACAGTATGAGCCCTTGCTGGATCCCTATTATACTATGGCACCTAATATTTAGGGTGCCCAAAAAGGGACCATAATTTTGACAACCACCCAAATGAGCTATAGTCTAAACTCCTTACAGGGGGTGGGATTATGTGAGCTATAGTCTAAACTCCTTATAGGGTGGTGCTATAGAGGCTAGGGATTATATGAGCTATAATCGAAACTCCAAATAGGGGGTGCTTTAGAGGATAGGGATAGATGAGCTATAGCCGACACTCCATTGGGGGGTGATCTAGGGGTTTATTTAGGGGAATATTACAAAACAAGCAGTCTGAACTCCTTATAGGGGGTGATATAGGGGATTCTATTGGGGAATATTACAGGGGTCACTGAAGCGGATACCAGGAGTTTTGACTATAGCTCAAATTTGCCGGGAATCAGCGTCGTCTGTCCAGCCGTCTGCATGCATCCAGCTTTTGCCCCGCCCACAAACAACCACCGTAGATGCGTCAGGCTCAAGTTTAGAGTATTTACTGATTATGGCCGCCCGTCAATCAGCACTTGCTTTCATCTTGCGAAGCGAGAAGATAGGGCTCCATGCATGCTGCAAACTCCAGCGCGCTTTGCAACATGAGCAAGAGACAGATCTCACAGCAGTCTTTGCAAGTTCGAAAGGATGCAAAAGCTCCAAGGCTGCAGAATTCTGTAGTTCTTACACTAACATATGACAGGACTTTGCCAAAATAGCTTGAGTGCGGGGGCATCCAGTTTCTTCAAAGTTGACCCATCACTTGTTGCCGCTATGCCGGCCACAGCTGGAAGCGTTCGCATGCCGCCGGATAATCGCTGGGGCCTTGTGACTGCTACACATGGGAATCGGGAAGGGCTGCAAGACCACCATGTTGGTAGACACCTCTAGCTTGCTAGAATTTATGTTGGACAATGTTGCGGCAAGCATTAAAACAGATTTTGGCACAGGCCTGAGCGTGTCAGACTCCCTGAAGACGACAGAAGTCTGGCAGAAGGCTGGTGCTTGCAGCCATGTTAGCTTGCCTTAGCTGCCTCGCCATCGACCGCCTTGGAGAGCTTAAGCTTTCCTGAAACCTGTGCTAGCATCTTGGTTCGGGATCGCTGGCACATTTAGCTGGGCCAACCTCCTAGATCTCTTAGCAAGTTTCGACGCCAAGATCAGCCATGTTGGTTGCGTTGCGCTCGGTGTTCTACATCATGTAGCAGACATTTGCACAGTCCAACAAACAACACCTTGCAGCCTGACGAAACTTTGAACTTCAAACCTTCAATAGATTTTTGGATGTGCTGCAGGGACGCGAAGCGAGCACTACTTAGAAGAACAGAGCTTGCCAACAACAGTGTGCTGTAATTATGATGTGTTTTTGTCTTTACTATTATTACTATTATTACGATTATTACTATTATTACGTAGGATTTTCACAGTGGCACACCTCATCCCAAAGCCTGACTCCAACTGTTTAGGGTTTAGGGCAGACTCGCTGCAGTTGAGGAGTTTAGTGGGGTAATCTTGGGGTAACAGTGGGATAATGGAAAAGAACATGAAAATTACTATTTAGGGTTTAGGGTATAGGTTGGGTCCTTCCCCCACCCAGTAACTGTCCTTAAAGGGGGCCTTATTAAGGGGCTATTATAACTCCTATTACCCCTTGTGGTAACTGTTACTGTAAGGAAAATGACCCCAGGTATAGGGTAACCCCGAATTCTGAACCCTAAACCCTAAACCCTACCCTAAACCCTACACCCTCAACCCTAAACCCTAAACCCTACCCTAAACCCTAAACCGTCAGACCGTCGGCTACGACCCCTACGCCGGCGAGGATGAACTAAACCAGCAACAGGTAACGGAGGCTGGCGTAGGGTTTAGCGTTTGAGGTTTAGGATTTAGGGTTTAGGATTTAGGGTTTAGGGTCTGATGGCTTCTTAGTAGGGATTTTACAGGTTGTATAGGGATAATGGACAAGAAAATGGAAACTACTACACTGTGTTATATAGGTCTCAGGGTTTAGGGTTTAGCGTTGGGGTTATATATTAGGGATTATATAGGGATTATATTCCCTTATTCCCTACTAAGAACCTTTAAGATGAAACATACAGAGTTGGGAAGAGTAATGATAGCGTTACATGCAGACTACATAATGTTTCGTCGACTAGTAAGGGTATTTTCAGAACTAGTATTGGGGTGTCAATTCGACAGCATCCAAAGTAATCCCAGCAGCAGCAGCAGCAGCAGCAGCAGCAGCAGCAGCAGCAGCAAGAGGAGCTGCCGGGTTTGGACGCTGGATGGCCATAGCTCTTTGTGTGAAGCCCTGGGAGCCTTAGGGTCACGCAGGTATGTAAGCATTTGCTTTGTCATGTCTTTTGCAGTGGAACAGCCTGAGCCTGAAACACTGAATTCACAGCCCCAAGGCTTGACTTGCACACGGTAGTTAGTATTGAAGCGAGGGTTGGATCCCTCCCCTACATACAAGCGAGTCATTTAGACTTTCCATCTTCTTTTCCTTGTCTCCATTCCCTACAAACAACCAACAACATGAATGGTCAGCCTCGCAACATCAGCATAGTAATAATAGTCATAAACGTAATGATAGTAGTAATACGGGCCGTAGTAGTAATACTAGTCATTGCAATAGTAGCAATACTACTAATACCAATTATAGCAATAATGGTTAGAATGGTAACAAGAGTAATAAGAGTAATAAGAGTAATAAAAGTAAGAGTAGAAATAAGAGTATCACTAGTCATAGCCATAACAGTAATAAGAGTAATAATAGCAATAGTCGTAATAAACTTAAGAGTAGAAATAAGAGTATCAGTACTAATAATAATAGCAGATCCTGGCAGGGCGGGGAGATCAACAAGGCAGCCAAGGGCCTCTTCAGGCTAGCGCAGCTTACAGGCGAGATCTGGAAGTTGAAAGCTTCTAAAAGGCAATGGGGTTTGGGGTTTAGGGTGCAGGGTTTAGGGGTTTCGGGTTTAGGGTTTGACCCGTTGTGCGGCAACGTGATATGAGTATCCTGCAGAAGTGGTTTTGTGTATCTGGCGCCTCTAGAACAACAAACGTTGGGAGTGTTAAGTATGGCCCTGGTTTTTCTGCTCGTTCTGACATCATGCACCTGACCAGATCTTGTATACCTTGAGTCACGGAGTCTCAGGTTCAGCTTTCGGAAATCAATGTTTGGACTCCTGGACGCAGGCCACTCCTCTACCATTGCGCCTGGTGCTTGCAAGAGGCATCGGGAATTGCAAAGTTGTGTTCCAGCTCCGTAGGAAAAATTAGTTCGAATAATCAGAGAGAATAATCACAGATAACAATAACAATTACTGATGATGATTATTAAAAGCACAAAATTGTTCCAGCTCCATGCCACAGCCCGACGCATAAGCGGCATACTGCATCTCGCAACCCTTTTTTCAGCTGCTTTTTTAGGCAGAGAATGGTCCGCTCTTTGGGACCTTGCCCCAAATAGATGATCTCCCCCTTATCATTAAGACCACCACTCCCCGCCCCCTCCAATTTTTCAATATTCCAAATGTATTATACTCCCAGTATATGATACCCCCAATGCACCCTAAACCCTAAGCCCTAGAAACCCCAATGTACATCACAGTGGGAGTACTTCCAGAGGGAGTTATTAAGAATACTTAATAACAACAATTACCGATAATGCTTATAGATACCCATCATAATCGTATTACTATTAACATTTGATGATACAGATTATGGTTGTCAATACTTTTAGCTATTAATAGTACCAAGTTGATCAGGTGCGGCTCTGTCGGCCACCTCTACTTTCAGTGCCGGAACATGTTCTCCCTGAAGAAGGACGCCGTGATGGGCCCTGCCAGAGGGAGCTGTGTGGGGGCGATTTTTTTGAAGGGAAATCCAAAACCCTAAACCCTAACAGCTTCATTGTATCGTACCTTCCCCAACCCTCCTCAGGATTGCATGGCAGAGAAATCCGCATCCCTGCAATATTCACATTATGCATTCACTCTTTTTGGGTGCGCACGTGCGCGGAGTAGACAGTCAAGACGTTTGAGCTACTTGGCTCGTAGGAATTCATTTGGCAGATTACCTCGTCTAGATCAGATGCCTTGACTTCTCTGATTCCCACGGCTTGCTGTCAAGCAGTTTGCACAGGAAGACAAGAAGCCCACGGAGCAGTTCGTAGAGGAGGAGGACGACGATGACCTTGAAAGCCACGCCCTGAGACGACGTACTCATTCTTATTAGTATTTTTACTATTGTTACTATTGTTACTATGATTTCTGCAATTAGTACTACTATTATTACTAGCATTAGTATTTTTAAGCCCTGCACCCCTGCAGCGGGAGCCCGCGTTGAAGCAAGCGCGGTATTGTCATTGGCACGTTGTGTTGGATGATTTAGACCAACATGCGGTTGCAGGAATGACAAACTCACCATGGGGTAGCCAGATGCGTTGAACCTGAAGCTTTGGGGTAGCTCGATTCTGACGCGTCAGATGCTTGCACAATGTTCTTTGCTTGATCTTCGGCACGAAATCTGCGCTGTTGAACGTTGATGGGCAGTCCTTGCTTGGAGGTTCAAAGGTCCTAATGAAGCCTTAACCTTGGACCCTAAGTTAGGGTTTAGGGTTTGGGGTTTGGGGTTTAGGGGTTTAGGGGTCTAGAGGTCAGTCCAAAGCTGAAACCAGCGGCCCCCAGAATGGTTCCATAGTAGCACTTATGCGTAAGAGGGTAGTAGGCCATAGCGTATCCCCACGTATCCCACGAACGAAGTCCCGTGACCCTCCAAGTGACACTTTGAGGTAACGAACTTCCGAGCTCAGAGGTGGGCTGAGTTGGGAGGGTCCATCCCATATTGATGGGTTCAGGGTTTAGGGTTCAGGATTTTAGGTGTATACCCTAAATTAAGGGTTTAAGGTGTATACCCTAAACCTTTTGGGTATTTTTTGGGGTTATATTATACAGGGATAATGGAAAAGAAAATGGAAACTACTATTTAGGGTTCAGGGTTTAAGGTGTATACCCAAAACCTTAAACCCTAAACCGCTTCCGCATGAAGCTACAAAGGTTTGGTTTGGGCACAGAATGACCTGGTTTCGGGGGCAGTCAGGAAGCCAACATCTGCAAGAAATCAGAGGGGGCGTGGTCAATCAAGGAACAACCACACATGCTAAATTATAAGATACGAGAATATACTATACTACATAATATGTTAAACTGTACTACATCATAATATACTACACTACATAATATAATTTTTTCTACAATACTACAAACGATGTACCACGAAATACTATACTACATAATATACTTTACTAATATACCATAATATAGTATACCATAATCTGCATGCTTTTGCTGATCGTGTTGCTTCAGTCTGATGATGGTTCCGACAGCTCGGATGATGACGACTCAGATGCTGCTTGTTTGCACTACTGCTCAGCCACGTGACAGGGTATATGAGCTGTAGTCTAAACTCCTCAAGGGGTATATAGGTGGTTATATAGGGGAGTTTTCTAGAGGTTATCCAGGGGGGTACTAGGAGTTTAGACTGTAGCTCATATGCTACGTCTTAGCTTGAAGAATGCTCCGGAACGTGAGATGCTAATTACGACTTACGGCCGCAGCATCCGCCCAAGCCGATAGAGCAATATGTCGCACAACTTCGGGATTCACATCTATAGTGTAAATGTGTCGTAAACTTGTAGATGTTCCTCCCATTTCACATGAGACCGGAGAGCATGTTCATGTGCACGAGTTTAAGGACGACTCCGATGACGAGCTGGAAGCCTACTTTGGAATGCTTTGGCATTTGGAGGACACTTGAGCGCTTTGTGGTTTGGGGCTTGCTTATAAGTTTGCAGAGGCAATTAGCCATTCGCGGTACCCCGTCTCCTTTTTTTGCACATGGACATACCCGCCGTGTGCAAATGCGAGCAGTTCTCCAGCTGTAACATCATCTGCTATATTCTGGTTTATTGTAGTACAGTATATCATGTAGTATAGTATCTTATGGTATATTACAGTATAGTATCTTTCCTTCTCATGGCTTCGCGACACAGAAGACGCTGACCCTGCCCTAAGCCCTACCCTAAACCCGGAACCCTGAACCCTAAACGATAAACCCAAAATGGGGACTCGAATGCTCAGGTCTGAGTCAAGCTCCTCTAGCCACAAGAAGAAGAAGCGGAAGAAGTCCTCCAAAAAGGACGCTGTCTTGCTATACGTCAGAAACAGTAGCTGATAATAGCAGCAATAATAATAGTAGTAAGATGAGTAGTAGTAGTAATAATAGTAGTAGTAGTAGTACTAGTCATAGTAGTAGTAGTAGTAGTAGTAGTAGTAGTGATAATAGTAATAGTCACTGCTTCCTAACCCCAGGACAAGAAGGACAAAAAGAAGAAGAAGAAGGACAAGAAGGCCTGTGACAAGTCCAAGGCTGCGCATGAACGACTCTGCAATTGATGTCAGGACAAGAAGAGCAAAAAAAAGCGAAAGAAGTGAGCAATCCGGGCAAGTCTCTTGGGCCGTAGACTCTGGTGCAGGCCTCGAGCCGAAGTTACTTGTAGCAAATTGTTGGACAGGTTAACTGGTGTCTTGGAGGCCGCAGCATCTGCACCACTAGCTTGGCACCAGCATAGACAACGGTGCGCGAATTCACCAAAAAAAAGCTGGTGCACTGATGGCACCCACAGCATGTACGGCTTGAGCAGCATTCTGGGCTTCTTCTGCACGTTTTCCTTATATTGCCCAATGGGTACCTTAATACCCTAATCACGCTTCCATTTTCTTTTCCATTATCCTCATAGAACCCCAATATTATATGCCCTTATACATTGGGGTTGTAAGCCGGAGTCACTTTAACGCTGGCTTACCCCTCAGGGCCGGCGGCAGATTCGCTGGGCGCCAAGGGGCGCACGGCCTGGGACTCAAGCATGCTTCAGGACTCAACTTTTAGCCCTGGGGAGTTTGGCATCTTTGCATGATGTCAAGAAATTTGAGAGGCTCGAAACACAGGGGAGTACTAGAGGGGGTTATATTGGGGAGTACTATAGGTGTTATTAACATCCTTAGATCATGCCTTCGCAATACCAGCAGATTTGGCAGACACAGTCGGCTGCCGGCAGCGACGGCAGCAGCATCTGCAGGAAGAACCCCGATATCTGAAAATGCGATATATAGGGGTTATATAGGGGTTGTATTGGGATAACGTAACAGAAAATGGAAACTACTATTTAGGGATAATCCCTAAATGGTAGTTTCCATTTTCTTTTCCATTATCCCTTTCTAACTCCTATATAATCTGTATATAATCCCTAAATAGTAGCTTCCATTTTCTTTTCCATTATCCCTATATCATATACCCCTGTATATTGGGGAAACCATCATCGTAGCCTCCCAGGTGGAGCCGCTTTTCACCTTCGAGGGCTGCACCTTTGACGGTGACCGCATTGTCAACATCAGAGCTGGATTCTGAGAGCTTCATTGAAGAACGTACGCCAGGGATTCCTGAATTCTGCAAGCCTGAAGACGCCATGATCGTCCCCAGTTAAGTCGCATAGCTGCACGTTTTCAAGCTCGTTTCGCTCATTATCATGGTAGGGCTTTGCTGTCCCGCTTTTGAACGTGGAGCCTTGTGTGCAGTGCATCGGTATCGCGGCTTCGGACATTAGTCTTAGTGTTGGTACTGGTTCAGGTTTTGGCAGGCAAGCGCTCGCAAGTTTCTCTAGCATTTCTGAGCACAAAGCGGAGTGACGCTTGACTCTGGCAGAGCAATGCTCGGGCATGGCGCCCATAATAACCCTAAATAGTAGGGTCCATTTTCTTTTCCATTATCCCTATATAATACACACCCATCTATTGGGGAAACCATATTAATTGTCATATATACCCATTATGGCGCACGGATCCCTGGAAGGTGGTTCTTTTGCATTGGACCCATACACAAGTGCTAATGCACGGAGCTTGGCCGCCACAAAAACTGAACCTGCGTGCTTGCCAGCCTCTTCTGTTACAAAGCAAGGAGGATCACTCAGAACCCCGTGCTTTATGGTAGTTTCCTAAAATTGGGGGGTACCTTTTTGGGGGCCCCCCTAATAAGGATTCTGGTATATGAGGGTCTACATTGGGGTCCCCCTATTTTGGGAAACTACCATATGGGAGTCTTGTCATTTCTGCTTATCGCGCCTCCCATCCCGGCCGCTGATGGGACTCTTTCAACGTGCAACGGCCTGTCCAAATCATATTTGGTCCTAACTGGGCTCGTAACAATTCTGATTCTTACAAGTGGAGTAATTCCTGTAGGACGATTTAAAGGCATTGGGAGTAGGGTAGGGTTACAATCCTAGCTAGATTTGGTTACAATGTCCCATGAACCTCCAAGTAGAAGGGTTCTAATTCGACCATCGGCCTTCATACCGGTTCGAAACAGCGCTCGCCAAAGATGCGGTGCAGCCTAGCGATGACAATGTGCAAGTTATAGCAACTTAAATCGCCCGTTGCTGTTCTGTACATTTCTATCATTCTATATAAAACTAGTTTTTTGTACAGCGGATATCCCCAAACAGCCCTAAACCCTAAGCCGAGTCTCGTAAAATCCCAACCTAAAGTGCAGTCAGGTTGATGTGGGGGTTGCCCAAAATTTGGGGTAGCTTTTGGGATCCCCATAACAAGGACTATAGTCTTTTGGGTTCTATATTGGGGTCCCCCTCTTAATCCTTAACCTTAAACCCTATTTAGGGAAACTACGATGTCTCTGAAGGAAAATCCTTATGGCTTCACGCAGCAGTTGGGCGGAGTGAGCACCCCGGGAGTTTTGCCCTAGTTGGGGATAATGGAAAAGAACATGGAAACTACGATTCAGGGATTATATAGAGATTATATAGGGGTTATGTTGGGGATAATGGAAAGGAACATGGAAACTACTATTCAGGGATTATATAGGGGTGAAATTGGGATAATGGAAAAGAAAATGGAAACTACTGCAGGGTTTCGGGTTTAGGGTTTAGGGTCTAGAGCCCGCCGATATAGTGCCTTGACGTAGGGTCGTTTGAGCAATAATCTAAGCTCCCTCAAGGGGGGTTACATAGATTTAGGGGCTATTAAGGGGGATACTAGGAGTTTAACTTATAGCTCATGTAAGCATGCTTCTACCTTCAAGTTTGACAAGCGTGACAAACAAGGCTGGCTGTACAGTCGCCATTCGGCTACCACGCAATACACGTCAGTACCCTTACACAGGGTCCTGTAGGGTTATTCAGGGGTTATAGGGTACAATTACTTACGCTGCAACTAGCTTCCGCAGTGGGATTGACGTGTGATTCTGTGACCTGTTTATCTTGTTTGCAAGATTGATACCAGACGCCTCAAGACCTCTCGCCAAGGTCACATACGACCCTGGGTTGCTATAAGGAGTTCAAAGTTATTATAGAGGGGGAGCCATATTAGTATACATATATATATATATTTCCATAGAATAGTAATTAACCCTAAACCCTAAACCCTGTATAGCCTATGTGCCCATCATGGTAAGTCTAAGTTCCTTGACAGCAACCTAGCATAGGATGGCCCGGTACCCGCCAAGCTCTGATACTTTGAGGGGTTAGAGTTTAGGGTTGCACGCCCTGCCCTAAACACCAGAGCCTCTCCAGAGCTTCTCCAGAGCCTCTCTGTGCAACCTCTTCACCACTAGAGCAAAATCTCCCCTTCACATGCAGCCCTCGTAAGCGTACTCCAGAAATTATTGTATGGCAGAGCACTAGACCTCATCTTTGATCATTCGATTCAATCTTTAGTGCTTCTGTTCGGCTGCTCAGGCCATCAGCATTGCCTTCACAGCTAGGTGGGACGCCTTCCAGCTGAGGCAGGCATCAACTGACCCCAACGGGTTGAAGCTTGATTGACAATTTCATACTTCAATGCCAGCTTACCACTCGATTCGCTCACCGGCTTGTCGTTTCGTCCAGATTACGTCTGGCAACGTTTGGCAGGTGTATCCGAACCTTACCCTTCTTCTTCTTCTTCATAATTTTGACCATTGGGTGGATAATTTGAGCTGAGTGGATGGCGAACATGCTTGAGGGCTATGCTGCACTCTTAGCAGCTCCGGGTCACACACGTTGTAAAGATTCCTGTGGCTCTGTGCTTCTTCACTAGTGCACTATGCTCTCCTTTGTGCTATGTACCTGTAACACTTGAGCAGTCTGCAGGAGCCGCATCTTGGACTTCGGGAACGGCCCTGGGGTCAGTGCCCAAGGCTTATGGCATGAACAGCATTGGTTTGCAAAAGCACGGCTTGTCCACGCGGGCACATGTTGTTCGTCTTGATACAAACTACAGGGCCCTATGCATTTGTCGATGTTTGAAATGCTTGGGAAGTATAGGCACTGATCTTAGGATGCCACTCTCCACAACAACGACCCTGAGGCTAGTCTGGACCCTGCGCAATCTTTCAACCACATCCATCATTGCTTCTGCTGCCGTTGCTACAGCTGGCGGCTGTTCGTTTTTTTTTTTTGGTTGTGGCCATGACTTGAATTTTCTTCCTTTGTTGAGGCTGCAAATTCTAATGCGAGTTGAGCTGCAAAGGTTAGCAAGCAATGAAGCCAAATCGAAGCTGTTCATCCATGAGGGTAGTTCCCAAAATTATTTAAGGGAAAGAAAATGGAAGCTACTATTTATGGTGTAGGGTTTTAGGTTGGTTCCGAAAATTAGGGTCACATTTTGGTACCCCTATGTAGAAGGTGCCGTAAACAGAAGGGCCCCGAAATTCAATAAGCCAATATGAGTACAACATCATCATTCTTACTGGCTGTTAGTAGGGCCTAGTAGGGAAAAAAGGGAAAATAATCCCTATATACTCCCTACATAATCCCTAAACCCTAAACCCTAAACCGCTAAACCTTAAACCGTAAACCCTAATCCCTAAACCCTAAACGCTAAGCCCTACACCCTAAACCCTAAACCCCTCTATATAATCCTGATATATTACCCGCCATAGTTTCCATTTCATTTTCCATTATATCCCTATATAACCCCAATATATACCCTATCATACTATGGTAGTTTCCATGTAACCACTATCCCAATATAATCCCTATATAAACCCTAAATCGTAGTTTCCATTTTCTTTTCCATTATCCAATATGGTAGTTTCCATCTATCGAAACCCATGAGCTTAGGTTGACAACATAGTGATCGGCAACTTGGAGAAGGGCAGGTGAGGGAGGGTTTAGGGTTCAGGGTTTAGGGTTTAGGGTTTAGGGTTTAGAGTTCAGGGCTTAGGGTTTAGGGTTCAGGGTTTAGGGTTTAGGTGGCTCAATCTGCTTCCATGTGAGCCATGGTCTAACCTCCTTAACGAGCCGGTTATTTGGGGGATTATATGCCCCTTCATAGCCCATATAATAAAGGGTCTAGGGTTAGACTATGGCTCATGTGAAGTGTAGCCCTTAGAGGGGGCTATATATGGGATTATATGGGTTTAGGTTAGGTGGACCCCCCACCCAGTCATAGTGACCATAAGGGATAATGGAAACTGCTGGTGTGAACCAGCAGGCTGAGCACTAGGA
>CAJNIZ010002361.1:0-15954 GCA_905231905.1 Symbiodinium pilosum | reverse complement strand
TGGGTTTGAGGCTTCAAAACCCAAAGTTTGCGGGCCTAGAGACCGTTGTCGGGCTGCATGCACTGTTCAAGGTCATCCTGACGTGTTTTTTTCGAGCAATTCACGTGTAAATGAAGGAAAAATCTTGTGGGCCTCAGGTCGCGATAGTGGTAATTTAGGCCTACCCCTCCCAAATTTCACGGTGAAATTCGCCCTCGGAACCGTGAAATTAGGCCTGTCCCCGTGAAATTCCATTTTGGCGTTTTTCTCTCCCCGGATCCTTCCCACGGCAGTACTCAGAATCAATAGGGGATGGTCCTGATGGACACGTGTTTCGCAGGATGGGCAAGCGTGCTCAGGACGCCACTCCGAAGGCGCCGTTTGTGGTCACAAACCTAGAAGCAGCGGCGGCTGCTATTGCTCAGTTCAAGTACAAAGCAGCCCCTGCCAGTAAAGCTGCTCCCCAAACTCCTGTCCAGAGGCCCCAGCAAGCAGAGCCAGCAACCCCAACGCGTAAGGGGGCCAACGAAGCCACGCCCGGGCCCGAGCAAATCAAGCAGGAGCCGTCAACGATGCAGACAACCCCAGGTCCCAAGAAGCCTCAGGAAGCAGAGCCTTCAACGATGCAGACAACCCCAGGTCCCAGCAAGCCTCAGGCAGCAGAGCCCTCAACAACTCAGACAACCCCAGGTCCCAAGAAGCCTCAGGAGCCAGCGGTGGCCAGCCTAGATGCAACCCCTGCTCGTCCCCTTAACAAAAGGCCTGAGCCTGCTACGCCAGCATCTGTGCAAACCACGAAGTCGAACCTTGTCTTCTTCCCAGTATTTTTATGTAGACCCCTAACCGTATATACATATGTACTAGAGTTCTAGAAATCTTGCCGCTAAAATGCAAAGAAAAGCCGACCCATTGGTGATTCTACACCGAAGCCCGAAAGCTTGCAACTGAAGCATGAAAACCTAGCCCCGAAAGATACCCAAACCTTAAAGCTGCATCCCCTATATGCTAGGCCCTTAAGGATTTAAGCTATGCACATGGGGTTTAGCCTGTTTCCCTTTATTCAGAGCAAAACCCGAGGACCCCTGTTCGGAGCCCTGACCAGAAGAAAGCCAAACCGGAGACCCTGCAGACCCCGAAGCCTGTGCGGCGCATCACTACGAAGACGCCTTGCAGCATGCTTCGTCTTATCTTTCTACCTTTTCTTCGGCCAGCTATATCCTAGTAGTTGCAGTGATCTCCACTTTAAAGGTTTGTAGAAAGCTTTTGAAAGTAGGTCTTGCAACCAGAATGTCATCAATGTTCATCTAGCAACTAGGACGTACAACCCATATGCTTTACTTTCTAACCCCTCGACCCGGAGCCCCAGTAGAGATTCAATAGCATCACGCAGTTTAAGGTTTAGGGTTTAGGGTTTAGGGTATCATGCATTGAAATCTGAGGTCGTCTGTGCCACCTAAAGGACATCGTGAGCAGGATGGAGTCTGTGCTCAATTTATTAATACGTGCGGGTCAAAGGCAATCGCATATAGTTGGGTCGGGGATTAATTTTTTTCGTTGCATGCAATAAGGTGGCAGCTCTGCCTTGAGCCCTTCCGTTCAGGACATCAAGAGCGAGCTGGCTGAGAAGCTCAGCACTTCCCCGGTGGATGTGAGTATGACCCCCCTAGGGCCAACCCCGGAAGGCGAGCCAGCAAAGACTCCTTCCACCCCGGCCCCAGTGCAGACTCCGAGCAAGAAGCTTGATTTTGTTGGACAGGGAGAAGATGGTGACGATTGGTGGTCCGGCTCGTGGAGGAGCAGCTCATGGCAGGTGGGCTGGAGCTGGATCCCCAGATCTTGGTCTTCAATGTCCTGGGAGGCAGATTGGGGTTGGCAAGAGGAGAAGAGCTACAACCTCAACCGAGGACTGTCGCAGGACCTCGAGCCCCTGCACTATGATAGTTGGAGGAGGCCAGGTATGTCAGAAGGTCAGCACGTGCTTGCTGCTCTGCAGCGAGGGCCCACGGATATGCTGGATCAGTGGCGGCCATGCCCTGCAGAGAAGTCCAACTTGGGCACAGTACTTGAGGAGGTGGGCGAGCTGCAAAAGCAGAGCCCACTTGAGAGACGCCAAGATGAGCCGAAGATCCCAGATCCAACCGAGGAGAAGGAGAAGAGCAAGGACGAGCAGAACCGCCAAGGGCCCAACACGGATGTGGCTGCGCAGAACAGCTGCGGCAACGAGCCCAACAAGGATGAGGAGAGAAGCAAGGATGAGCAGAACCGCCAAGGGACCAGTACCGAGGCGGCTGTGCAGAACAGCGGCGGCAACGAGCCCAACAAGGAGGAGGAGAAAAGCAAGGATGAGCAGAACCGTCCAGAGGGCCCCAGTCACACCCAGGATCCTTCGAAACCCATCCCACACAGCAAGTCGGAGGACTTGGAGGCTTGGCGGAAAGACCGCCGCGGCAACTGGTTGAAACCCCATGCCCTGTATATGCGGTTTTATCGTAGCATCCGAAGTACCTTGCTTGCCTTTATGCCCTTCAGGCCTTTAGGGTTTAGGTTATAGGCTTTAGGGGGTTGAATTTTAGCTGGGATCATGGGACCGTGGGTTGTCACTTTTGGGGCACTAAGGATTTAGTATTATGGTTCCACGGTTTAAGTTTACAGGTTGAAGTGTGTGGGATTTGGGGTTCTAGGGCTCTGGATCTCCGATAGCATATAGTGTGCTATGTCACTGGTTCGGGTTGAAAGCTCTAGGCCTAGTAAGCTTTTAAGTTAATGGTAGAAACCATTTACAGCTACAGGCTCAGACGCTGAACCGGAGGTTCTTCGCAAGAAGATTGAGTCAGAGGGCAGTGACTCGCCATAATTCAGATTAGCCACCCTCCCCCTATACCTGTACAATATACCCTAACCCTAAACCCTAAATCCATATAGGTTATCAATATGTTGTGCCAGTCATAGGGCAACCCAAAAAACCTCCTACTAAGCCCCCACCAATTGCAAAACCCTGGCCGGATAAGGCCACAGCAAAATGCACAACCTCTACCTCCAGTACCTGTCGTGCAAAGGACAATGGCGAGAGTCCACCATGGTGCTCAGAATGAGGCGACAAACCCACATGTGAGTGAGTAATATATATACCATATCGACAGTGATGCCTAGAACCCTGAAAAACCATATAATCCCAAAACCAATCCCTCAGGAGCAGCCACGAGAAGGAGTCCGAGGATGCCTACGAATGGTGGACGCTGGAGACTATGATCAAAGAACATGGAGCTGAGTTAGCCGAAGATCTCCGACAGCGGCATGAAAGCCAGGATCCCACGCACAGTGGCAAATTCGTGAAGCCACATCCGGACTTTAAGGACAACAAGGCCATGGGAATATTGGAGTGAACCCTAAATCCTAAACGCCGAAACCCCTAAACCCTCAACCCTAGAACTTAAAACCCTAAACCCTAACCTTCACCTTTCTAGCCTCCTAAAGAAACAGACCTTAATCAAGCCCCGAGACATCCCTGGATCAGGACAAATTGCTGTACAAAAATTTCGCTCACAGCCGTGATGTCAGCCGTAAGAAGGAGGAGACGTCTGCAGAAATTTCCATCACAGCGGATATTGATGGTGACGAGGCTATGGATCAGATGTTGCGAGGATACACATTAATATTGTTTTATAATTTTGGGTGTCCCCCGAACTTGTAGCATAATTTTGTTCCAGGCTTTAGGATTTAGAGTCTGGGGTTTAAGGTACTAGGGTTTATAACTTCGACTATAGAGTTGTGAATGGGACTCAGGGAGCAGCTGCTGCAGGACCAGATGGGCAAGACTCATGGTCCGGCGGGATGTAATCCAAACAAGCCAAAGGTTGAGAAAAAGCCAGCAAAGCCAAAAACGTGGACCCAGCTTGGCAACCAGGCATGTCGAGTCCAAACCTGAACCCCCAACACCAAATCTTTAGAATTATGAGCAGCCCTGAGCCTATATCCGATACACCCCTCTGATTCCGACCCTCTGTGCCTAACAGGCGAACCACAAGGCCAACGCTGAGCTCACAGACTATGAAGGCTTTGATGAGCAGATGCTTAAGGCCAAAGTGACCCTTGGCAAGCCCTATGCCCCCCAACCCCCTCTACGGCTTTAATCCTACAGATTCACCCTAAACCCTAAACCCTAAATCGCCCTAAAGCCAAGGGGAGAGAACCTTCGCCGGTCGATGATGGATGACATGTTGCCGCACTTCGAGCGCCTGTTCCATTGCAAGCAGGATGTGGCGAAAGGCTTGGGACACAAAGTCAAGGAGGAGGAGTTGAAGCCCAAAGTTGAGGCAAGGTGTTGGGTTCATTTGATTCTATATACCAGGTTTGGGGTTACTGGTTGAGAATCTAATGGTTGTGTGGGCGAAGGCTTAAAGTTGAATTAGTGCGTTTTGGGCCTATGGGTTTAGAGTGGGGTTTCACCAAAGTAGTGGGTACTTAAGGGCAAGTGGAGGGCTAGGGAACCTGGAGCCCGTAAACCTCCTAACATGGGACAAGAAGAGGCCATGTGAGCTACCAAGCTTAGGATTTATCTGGGTTGTGGGATAATTAATCATGCTGGGGGGGGTGATTGGTGACAGCTGTTATATACCTGGGGAGGCGCTCACGGAAGCCCTCGCAGATTTCAAGATTGCAGCTGAGCCTATCCGCACGAGTATCAAGAAGGGACTTGGAAGCGCGAACCCCAAGGCAAAAGGCAAGGCCAGGGCCAAAGCAAAGTCATGATGATCTGAGAGGTTCAGAAGTTGCGGGACCGCGCATAAATTTGTGTGCTATGGCACTGCTATGGTAACCACCCTGTGTATGCCCTTATGGCTGTAGCTGTACATGTGCCAGCCTTCTGATGCTATCTAAGGCTCGCCTCGTGATTTTGATGAAATGAGATGAGACTGAAGCAAGAGTCTGGGTAGGACTTTTGTGTGGTATTCCGTTCCTCAATGGAATACCAGCAGTGCTACACAGCAGGAGCTGCTCAGCGCTATGGCTGCGCAAGTGCATATTAAGTACCTAAAAGATAGCTCTGACGAATGTGTGCGTGAGCCCACTCTTGCTGTACGGCACTTGGGGTTTTGATTCCCTCCCTCTATCGGGCTAACCTGATGGAGATGATCGCATACCTGAAATCATGAGGCGCCTCGTGGATAGAATTCGGACAGCTCGAAGGGTCTATCTCGGCAAGTGTTGGGAGGGTTTAGGGCGTTGATTATATGTATAGCGTTTAGGGTAGGGTTCCGGGTATAGGGTATAGGGTTTAGGGTTCAGGGTATAGGGTATAGGGTTCAGGGTATATAGGGTTCAGGGTATAAGGTATAGGGTTCAGGGTATAGGGTTTAGGGTATAGGGTTCAGGGTATAGGGTTCTGGGTATAGGGTTTAGGGTCTAGGGTTTAGGGTATAGAGCATGGGGTATAGGGTTGAGACACGCGCATCGCACAGCAGTGTCGGCACGGCATAGGGTTTAGGGTCTAGGGCTTCAGATTTTAGAGCATAGGGATGTGCAGATAGGATCCCGGAAGCTTTGAATGTGTTCTGTTGGGGTGGGGGTTTCGGATGCTTTGTCTAGCCGGAGCCTTTGCAAATCAAGACTGTGCCCATTGTGTATATACTAGTATGCCCCCTGTCGGCGCAGGTCACAGAGGATCTGGGTGGACTGCTACGCGATCGCGATCTAGATCTAGATCTAGATCTCCCCGGGGCCGAGGTGCCGAAGTAAAGTTGTTTGGGGCTTGTTTTTCATCGACGCCTGATAAGCCCGTAAGCCCCATGGCCCAAATCCAAAACCCCCAAGCCACAGACCCCAAAACCAAAAACCCTAACCCGAAACCAGGCGTTTCTCGTTCTTCAAGGAGGTCTTCGAGATCAAGACATGGTGGCGGTGCAGGCTGCTACTCTGGGTCCAAGTTATTAGACTGTTTGTGACTACGGCTCAGTGGGCAAAGCTAAATGGTACAGCTGCACTCGACCTCTGCTTTTCTTGGGGGTCATAGTTGATTAGGGTTCGATTCTCGTTTTTTGTTATTAGTATTGGGCAGGTCCTCCATCTTTGCCTACATCCGTGGGATCCTCGCGTAATGGTCAAGGCCTTGAAAAACCTACAAAACCACCAGCTTATGTGTCTTATAGGGCAATTACAAGAAAGGAGTTACTCCATAGGGACCTTATATGAGCCCTCAATACCCCATATGTAGTTTCCCATTGGCCTTATGCCCTTATATACCCTTTATGTGACGTCCCCCCCCCCCTTCCCCCCCCACTGAAAAAGCCCTCCTATATGTTTTGGTCCTAACTATATGGGTTTAACCCGAAATCCTTTCATACAATCCCGCAACCCATTCCCTGTAGGCAGCAAGCATCGTGCAATGGATGACCCCATGCCGCTTGCCACACACATGCTACTTGGCAATGTTGATATCCAAATGAAAAGCAAATCGACTTGCCCCCAACATGGGAACTATTTGTCTTTTCCATAAAGAAAGATTTCCAACCCCCTAAGGCCCTATCCTTGAACCCTAACCGCTTAGCTCTAAGGCTATAAACCCTAATTATACAGTGATGAACAAACCATCAAAGCCTCAGCCTCGAAAGCCAGCATTGTTACACGTAAGGCTAAGATCTCTTGGTGAAGGGCGGGAATCTGCTTGGAGTGTGGCTACAGCTTCCCGTGCAGCTGCTCAGGATCTCAACCAAATTCTAGGTCAGAATCTTGAAGCCCTTTGATCCTTTAAGCCCTACTCCCCTAAGCCTCAAAGATTCTGAATCTCATGGTGCCAGGAATGTGGAGTGGAGAATGTTTCGAGGGCAACATCCCGACTGTCCAAGATACGGAAACGTGGCAATGCAAACAGAGACTTGATGAGAGTCGTGAAGCTTCCTATTGACGCTTGCAAAGGTTTAGAACAGAATTTCTTCAGGGGGTTTCAGCGTTTCATGAGGGCTTTCAATTAAGCGATATAAAGAAGAACTCGTTATATGGTGAGACTATAGGCTATGGCCTACGTGGATGCCCCTGTCAAGCATGAGACAGACCCCGAGCAACGTGTGCAAGCACGTCTCCCTTTCATGGACCCTCATGAATTGCTCGAGTATTTGGTTGCTACAGCCCGTGTAGAAATCAAATTAGATGAAATCCGGTGCCTAAGTCGCAAAATTCCCTATTGGGTTATAGATAATTATAATAATCCTAACCCTAAACCCTATCATCCCCCTACCTATCCAACTCCGGTGACCCTGGACTATAGGCGATTCTGGGAACATTTCCGTGCATTGGATGTTCCATGGGCCAAGATGCATCCAGCCAGCTCTGAAGCTGTTCCCATATCGGCTGCTTGGATTTAAAAAAAGGACCTATAGAGTATACGAATTCCCTTTATTTCCTGATTCCGGCCCTCTAATTTCCTATTTATTGCCTGATCCCAAGGTCCCCATTTGATTTCCCAAGAAGAGTATTCTCAGTCCTCCAGGTTTATGGCGACTCAGCGCAATTTACAAAGGAGGGGGACAAATTTACAGCCTTGTTGCTGGGGTTCCCCTTGCACAAGATCAAAGGTGGGCATGCCACCGCGCTTGGATATCATTCGTTTTCTTCGAAACCCTGATTTTGTGTATGTATGAACAATTATATCGCAGCCTTCCAGTAACCCACACACACACAATGCACATATGGATATAAGCTTAAAGAGGCTTAGATCAAGGGCCCAAGGAGAGCTGTATAGTATGCTAAATCTTGATAGGTGCGCCGTTCCTCAAAACGTTCATGTTTTTCGTCGTGAACTCCCGGCGATGTGCTGGGCATGTGCCTTGCGCGTGTCTGTGTGTACAATTTTTCAGCTGAAGTTTTGTAATCAATCGGCTACATTTACTGTAACATTTTTTTTGTTAACGCTTGGTCTGTCAAGCTGGCAGGAAACACTGCGCCCAATATATCACCGAACGCTTTGGTCCCTAAAGCTAGCCTTCAATGCTCGAAGACCAGCGCATGGCCCGGATGGCACTCATGAAAGCATTCCGAGGATGTACCGCAAAATGGCAAAAAAACCTTTGTCACATAGCTTCGCAGTGACGGAGTACAAAGGAGACTGGGAGTTCCACACTACCCAATGGCAACTCTCCAAATTCTGGAGATCCAACGAGCTGTGCCACATGTGTTGCGCGACAAAGGGTCCCCAATTTGCTGGCTTGAGTTTTACATTATTTGGAGCTGCGTTTCAACGAAGATCAGTTGCAAATTCGATATTGCAATGCATGGGTGCATCGCCCAATCCCCTCATTCTCCTGGATGGCTGGCACAATGTCCTGCTGCGTTTTTGCAGCATGCATACACTTGCACTCGGAGTTTATCAGACCCTTTGCGCAGAAGGGTTGCTGTGGCTCACAACGAACGGCTGTTTTGGACAAGGTGACATGGATGTCCGCCTTCGGAAGGCGTTTGAGACGTTCAAAGTTTGGATGAAGGCTTCTCGTTTGTCCTGTAGTGGCAGAGCATTCTGCACAAAACGTCTCCATGTATCAGATGTGGAATTTCCATTCCTCAGCTACAAGGCGTTCAACTGTCGGATTGTGCTAGCCTTTCTCGCCGAATCTAGGACGCATTCTTACACGTTTGGGAACGTATTCGAATCATGATTCACTTGAAAGCGAAGTATTTATATGCGTATAAGATTTGAAATTAAGGACTTCATGTGCAAAGAAGAGACTCAAGCCGTCCTGCGTGCGAACTTGTCTAACGCTGATGTGGCCCTCAATTTGATCATTTGCACTTGCATGCCCCACAGCAGCACATTCAAGATTCGTTTTTGATGAAATTTCTGGAGTAGGATCCTTTCGCGTGCTAGCTGTGCTGTGTTTTTGTTTGGGCTTTGGGGCTTGAGAATATAAATCTTACAAATTAGCGAAATATTGAGGGCTGTAAGTACACTACGAACACAATGCTGTATTCCAGGTATGAAATCAGCCAGTTCCAAAATGAGATGGAGGATGCTGGTCGTTTCTTGACGATGGAGCAAGCAGAGCGCCTCTACGACCGAGGATCAGCCCTAATGTAGCTCGCTAACTCTTCAGGGTTATTACGTTAGGAGTTGGGTTCTTGGGTTGAGGATGCACGTTGTGACGCTTTGGGCTTAAAACTTGTCACGCTACACGCGCATGCCTGGCAGGACATGTGTTTCTCTCGCTTTTTCGCGAAGCTGCCCTGGTTTTTGCGAGAAGGGGGCTGCTGCGCTGGCAGCTCCGACCAAAATTACACGCAACTAGTTTCAACGGCGCAGATTGGTTTCCCTCACTTTTTTTTTTTCTGATATTAAAGCCGGTGCCTGCATGTTCTTGCCTCAGACATGTATCGTCTGTTGTCAGGCCCTGGATGAGATGCTGTATTCCATCAGAACGGAAAGCTGCTCGGAAATGATTATGAAATTGGCGTCAGGCATGCAGGTATATCTTTAAAGCTTCAAATGCGACCCAGGACTGAACCCTTCATCGTATCACTGTTACAGCGAGGAGGACTTTCTGGGT
The DNA here is from genome assembly GCA_905231905.1 of Symbiodinium pilosum. Classification (NCBI taxonomy): domain Eukaryota; class Dinophyceae; order Suessiales; family Symbiodiniaceae; genus Symbiodinium; species Symbiodinium pilosum. The sequence goes on along the minus strand of CAJNIZ010002361.1, from coordinate 6,445 downwards.
TTGATAAAACCGTTGGCTGTGAAGAGTGCCGCCTCGACTCCGAAAAAATTCGAAGTCACTGTGCTCAAGCGTTACGTGATGAGGTGATGGGCTTCGAAAAATAGGCCATCCAACTTTCTAAGTATATCCTCACAATAATGGGTCCTGTATGAGCTATAGTCTAAACTCCTTAAAGGGGTGTATAGCAGATTATTTAGGGCTTATCTTATTACGGGCTGGGTACGAAGAGTTTAGACTATAGCTCACACGTCCCTAATGTCTTTCGTAGGCCATATACGTGTATCCTCATAGCAGGTTATTGTATACGTTCCTGGATCATTTATTGAACCCCTAAGGGTGACTGGAAGGCTGAGGTATTTTATCGGTACTAATCTGAATTGTGCTGCTCCGCCCCAACTATCCCACCTTGAAAACTGCAAAACAACATTATGCCTGAAGAAACCCTAAACCCTAAACCCTGAACCATTCCCTGGAGGCTGTTGTGTGAGAAACCTGGTGAGCTGGGAGCGCACCTTAAGAGGTGAGTCTTTACATCCCAATTACATGCGGAACCCTGTATTCAGCTTTCAGGAAACCCCTTGAAAGAATCTTCATGATCACGTATAATAATATAGAGCACATAATGCCTGGAAGCTGACAATTAATGCTAGATCCCGGAACTTGAGCTAGCGCAGCTGCGGCGTCGCGGCCTCAAAAAAATTCTCCTTATAAAGCAGGAGATCTGGTTTAGGAATAAGGGGTATAGTCCTTCGGAATTGAGGGATGAAGGATGCAAATAAGGTAGGTTTTTTGGGGTTTTAGCGGTCTAGGGTCTCGGGTTTAAGGGATCAAGGGCTTTTGGGTGGGGGCATAGGGGATGAGGGCTGTAGGCTTCTGAGACTTAAGGAGTTTTCGGTGTAAGTTTCAGGATTTTGTGCGTAGGACCTTAAGGTGAAGCGCTGTTGATTCGAAGGTAGTTGATACATTGCCCCCTAGAATACCCATAATCCAAAGGCCGAGTCCTTAATCCTATCGACGGGTATACTTTGGGCCCCCAAACCCTATTGTTAAGCTCGGCATCTGTAACTGTCGCACTAAGCTGTGTACCTGCTAACTTCCGGAGATTGAGTTATCAAGAAATAACCCTGCAAAATCTGTTGTTTCCATAGCATCCTTGTCGATGAAACAATGCCTTGTTGCGTATAATGCCACTGTCTGGTTCCCAAACAAAGCCTGGTTACCAGGAATTCTGGTCACCAAATTTGGTTACCGCAATTCTTGGGCCTTAGCCCCTGGTTACCTGCCTGGCGGGTCCTTAGGAGGCCCTGGGATATATATAATTGACCACAATGGGCAGTATCTCATATTAGTTACAATTTGAGATCACTTTGCGGGACTCTGGAATTGGCCCTGTTGATATAAACTACCACTTGCGGTGGGAGTGGGTAAGCCAAACCCAAATCCAACACTCTAAGCCCTATATGTATCCCTGGATACCCCTATATCTCCCCTACATGCGCACTAAGGGGTTTTGGAAACAGGTTTGTAGAAGGCTAATTACGAGCTACAGAGATTGTAAATCAAAAGACCCTAAACCCTAAACCCTAAGTCCCTCAAGGTCGGAAGGTCTTACTTATAGTCGGAAGTAGAGTTCGGGGATCAAGGTCTAGGGATTGGGGTTTAGGGATTAGTGACTAGTGTTAGAGATGAGGATTTAGGGATAAGGGCCGATAGAGTTTGGCAATTAGGGCTTAGACACAGAAAACCCGATATCTCCTAATCAGGGAACATATTCTAAATCGTACTAGGATCCCCAATATGATTTAAGCTATATTCCTTTGTTAAGGGGTAATGGGCCTTCTAGGTGTAAGCATACGGGCCGTATTGGGTTTAGGGGCTAAGTTCGAGGGATGTGGGTGTTTCATGAAACTAGGGGAACCATTTTGGGGTCCCCATAGTGAGGATTACCACATAATTGCGTCTATTTTGGGAGGTCCCCCATTTATAGCAGCTGCTTGCAGCCCGGTTTCAGGTGTTCAGGGCATAGGATTCAGGATTTGGGGTTGAGGGCTTATAGGGCACTTATGAGCCAATTATGACTGGTACCTATAACCCTACTTCAGACGTGTCAGCGGAATTATCTCTGAGTTATAAGCACAGGTATAATTAACTAGGCTATAATCTCCAACGCACTTTAGGGGATTTGGCATAGTTTCCGGCTGCATTTCAGATCATAATCAGAACCACCCATTACAAGAAACCCATGGGTAAGCCGATCCTGACCCTTCCTGAACCCTCACCTTTAAACGCTAGCTATCCTCCTTTACCCCTAAACCTTTAAACCCTTTACCCCTCAACCCCTAACCCCTAAACCATTAACCTCTTAACCCCTACATCCTTAAACCCCAAAACCTTTAACCTCTAAACCCCTAAACCCTAAACCCCCCCTACACCCTTAACCACCCAGCCTTGGGAGTCACTCCAGCGGAAATACCACTCGTCGCCCAGGACCTCCAGGCCGAGGTTGCTACCCAGAGCCAGGCGGTTTGGGGTTTTAGGGTGTAGGGTTTGGGGTTTAGGGTTTTAGGGTTCAGGGTTTAGGGAACTTAATTTGAGTTACTAGATTGGGGAAACCATATTAATTGCTATGAATCTTTACACATGAGGGCAGCAGCAACTCAGTATATCTATAGATATTAGGGTTTAGGGGCAGAGGGCCAAATGCTCGTAATCAAGAAATTTCGTTCCTGGGTGTTTAGAGCTTAGGGTTTAGGCTTCAGGATTTGTGGTGTAGAGTTTAGGGATATAACTTTCAACAAATACGGAATCCTAGTATCACTTGAAGTATGTACCTGAGTACCGCCCATGGAACGATTTATGAGGGTTTCCTCACAAGCAGACCTTTCAATGCTTCAAGGAATATAGAGGAATTATGGGTTTCCACCTGTAGAACTATGAAAACAAGCACTCAGCCCCTTACCATTACATCTTCCGAAATGATAGCGCGCATAGAGGTGCCCGGACAGGTCTTAAGAAAGCACTATATAAAGCCTAAACCCCATGGGGCTTAATGTGAGGGCTCAATAGATACCTGGGGATTATACAGGATCCTTCTCCGACACTCCCACCTTCGGATGTGTGATCCCCAGCACTAGTATCATTCCCTAAGGGTCCAAGGACCCAAATGATAGGATTGTAGGGCCCAAATACCATTCATATTATAGTATTTGGGCCCTAAGGCCCTATTATTTGGGTCCTTGGACCCGTAGAGATTCCTACGCACCCTATACTCGAAACCCGAAACCCAAAGACCAACACCATTAGTGCCACGGATGGACAAGCTTGACGTACCGGATGTCTACAAAACAATGGAGCATTTAGGGGTTTAGGGCTTCGGTGTTTAGAGGCCGTCCTAAGGTTCCAATACCCCCTGCTGAAAGAAATGCTGCAAACTATACAAAAAATCGTTGCCCAGAACCCAATATGCCTTAATTAGGGAATATACCCTACGTGATACTAGGATCCCTACTATGATCGGCCATTCTGGGTAGGGTCAAGGGTATACCTGAATAAAGAAGTACTAGACTCTCCGAGCTCCATTATGAAAGCCGCACGGCCAATCCAACGATAACGACGACCATAATGCTGGTGGCTTTGACAACTATCTCTAAAGGTCTAAGTGCCCAAATCTGAGGGACGTTAGGTCCCAACTACCATTCAGATGTTTGCATTGGGGACCCAAAGCCTCAACATTTGGGTACTTGGGCCCTTCAAACACCTTGTTCCAGTAGCCAAACCCAGTAACACTCACTGGCTGCACCACATTGAATCCGCGTGTGATTGCGGCAAAATCTGTACTCCTTAGGCTCCGAGGATTCATAGTATAAGGCTTTTGGGCCCAAAGACCATACTCTGTAAGGAATTTGAACTATTCTGAGCCGTTCGGTACAGGAATTGTTTCACTGCAGCCTGTGCGACTCCGAACATGAGCTGGCCCCTCAACAGCTTTCACGTCATTTGTCTACGTGGCACTTAGGACCCCTTTCCAGGGGTTAACCCTTTAGGTACCCATAATAGGAGTAATTGCAGGGGAATCCCAAAGGGTGAAGGGTCTAAGGTCCAAGCTAAGTCCCAAGGAGGCCGATGCATGGCAATGGAGCCGACTAAATGAGTATCAAACAGTCTTCCTCACATCTAGTGCAGAATTGTGGAATAACACAGCAGGGAATATAATCCTTAAACCCTATATGTGCCGTTGTCTAAACTCCTAGTATCCCCCTTAGTAAGCCGTATAGTAGTTCCCTATATAATCCCCTATATAACCCCCGTTTAAGGAGTTCAGACTACAATTCATATAACCTCAAACGCCAAAAATCTGCTCTAGGGCTCCAAGTATATAAATAGTACCGACATTGGGACCCAAAGTCTGTAAACATTACCTTGGGCCCTAAAGTCGGTAAATTCTGTAAATATCTGAACCCCAAAAGTATGTGGAATAATTGCCTTTTGGGCTAATTATGTTTAAAGGTTTTGGGCTAACTTTTGGGGGTCCAGGTAGTACCTACACTGGGCTATGTTCACTGGGCTCTTTTCATCTCACCCCTAAAACCTAAACCCTAAACCTCAAACACGGTTTCTTCCTCAGGGCCAGCCTCGACGCCCACGTGGTAGGCACCAATTCCCATGGACCGCAGCATCAAGGAATTCAGCCTGGCCTTCAAAAAAACTCAAGCAGGATAGCGTTTAGGGTTTAGGGCTTCAGGATTTTTCGGGTTTAGGGTTTAGGGCTTCAGGATTTTTCGGGTTTAGGGTTTAGGGCTTTAGGATTTTTAGGGTTTAGGGTCTACCACTTTAGGATTTTTAGGGTTTAGGGTTTAGGGCTTTAGGATTTTTAGGGTTTAGGGCTTTAGGATTTTCGGGGTTTAGGGTTTAGGGCTTTAGGATTTTTAGGGTTTAGGGTTTACGGCTTTAGGATTTTTAGGGCTTAGGGTTTAGGGTGTAGGGTGGGGGTGGGGTTTATGGGGTTTAGGGTATAATCCCCTCCCCCTAATATTTTTAACTCCCACCCCACAACATTAGCAAGTACTCTATTTGCAGTTTAACTGCCATATTGGAAATATCTAATATCAGAGGCGGTGGGGGTGTTAATAAAAGCCCATCTTGAAACGACCGTTATATTTCGAAAGCCATTCGTGTGGTCCCGATTGTGTTTTTTTGGGGGGATATGATGTTGGAGGCTTCTCGAACAAAAGGGGCTAGAGGGCCCTTGAGGACTATAACCGTGTCTCCATGCCCCTCTGAAGTTGGGTGCGAACATTTTGAAAAACGATGTGATTAATTAAGAAGTAACTAAAGGATTGTGGCTTTGTTTGCCATGCACTAGGCTACTAAGTGTCTCAACAGCGCCCTTCCACGCTGGGCCATAACTTTAGTACATATTCACCAGCTTGTAATCTTGTTCCGCTGAGGGTCCGAAGACTGATAATGTAGACCCGTGATTGATACCTCCCCTCCTTTTTAGCGCCTCAACATTAGGATCCCTATTCTAATCCCTATTCAGAAGGGGGGTTTCTGAACCCTAAACGCTAAACCCTACATTACTTGCAGTTCTCCAAGCCCAAGAATCCCCTGTTGCAACATTCGCCTGTGAAGATCCCGAAGCTTTGAAAGCTCCCAACACCTGACATGGATCCCCTTGAGATCCCCCAAACCCTAAGGCACCATAGGGCATAGAATCATGAAGAAATGACATCGCTGCACCTAACTTGTGCTGGCTTGCAGGGCCGACAGGTCCATCATTCCTCACCCACCGATGGCGCCGTGGGGGTTGACTGCCCGGCGCCGCGCAGCAGCGGGTGCTGCTGGCCCAATGGCCCAAGCCGGTGCAGAGGCGGCGGTGGCCCTGGCCCAGGCTGAGCCGCGAGGATCGCACGGGACAGTCCAGTATTGGACCATACGGGTCAGAAGAGCGCTTCCGGCAACAGAGGGCCGTCAGCAGCAGCACGCTCAAGGCAGCTAATGAAGCGCACCTCCAAGGGAACCCATTGGCGCCCTAAACCCCGTGACTTGGCACAGTCAACCCTGAGCCCTAACCTAGGGTTTAGGGTTTAGGGTTTAGGGTTTAGGGTTTAGGATTCCAGGTTCCAAATAATCAAACACTTACCCAAAACCTGTTACAATTACTCAAAACCAATAAAGCCAAGTACTTAAGTATTGGGCAGTAGGACCCTCCGGGCAATGTTGCCCAATCCCCCAACTCTGTCACCCGGCCCTAATCCCTACACCCCTAAACCCAAAACCCCTAAGCCCCAGCCCCTAAACCCGTAAACCCCTAACCCCTAATAAACCTTGGGTACTGCCCCCCCTCAGTAACAGTTGGATAATAAGTATAATATGGTTATGTATAGCCCTTAATGGGATCTCTAATATAGACTGTTACTGGGTGGGGGCAGCACCCAAAACAAAC
>CAJNIZ010002360.1:9602-19846 GCA_905231905.1 Symbiodinium pilosum | reverse complement strand
CTAAACCTTTAAACTCTAAACCCTGAACCCTCTACCGAAGTCACCCTTCTGTCGACTGCATTTCACAGACCCGGGCCTCAGAAAAAGCTGACCGCGTACGCACGCCTCCAGGGGCTTCGGGCATGCGAGCTACTGTCTTGGTTCTTGAGGGTTTAAGGTTTAGGGTTTAGGGTTTGGGGGTTTAGGGTTTAGGATTTAGGGTTTAGGGTTTGGTATTTAGGGTTTGGGGTTTAGGGTTTAGGGTCGTATGCACGTAATGATATGTGAAGCCTGGCCCTGTAAACCTTTCATGCGTTCTGTTTCTGCTATAACCTACCCTATTATACAGAAACTTAACTTAAGCTACTATAAAAAGGAATCCCTGTTATCTACTACATACCCATATACCGATATTCTGGTAACTTGACTGGGTTCTTTCAGAGCAGCCCTATGTCCACTCTTAGGGTACCCTAGGCAATCAGAATATGGGGTTTCCCAAAATTAAGGGTGCCTTAAAGGGGTTTATACGGGGTATGTAGGGGTACATGGTGATACATAGGGTTCAGGGCTCAGGGGTTTCCCACCATTAGGTGTACCTTTTTGGGGGGAGGGGTCCTATAATAGAACTGAAATATTTTGGTGTCTATATTGGCGTCCCCCTATTTTGGGAAACTACCATTTTGACAGAAGCTCATCTGCTATTTTGGGCAACTACCATATTGACAGAAGCTCATCTGCAGTTCTGACCAGGCAGGGCCCTGTAAAAGTGTGTGTTTTAGGGTTTAGGGCTCTCAACAGGCAGGGCCCGCGCCAAAGGGCTTTATCTCACTGACAAAATCTGATAGGGCTTGGGGTTGAGATATTCAGGGTTTAGGGTTCAGGGTTTGTAGTAGCGAAGAAGGAAGTTTAATGCCTATATATATGTATATATTTTATAACCCCTACATAATATCTTCCCATGCTTTAGGGGCTCTGATGGTCCTGGAATGTGTGGCTTGCTGCAGTTATGCAGGTCCTTACATGCTGCTCCCCCGCAAAAGGCTTTAATGAAGCTTAGTTTAGGGTTTAGGGAAACCTCGGGGTGTAATATAAGGGGTTGCAAATTCTCCAGCGCCTTTCTACGCCACATCTCTGCAACTTGTGATAACTGGAAGCCCATTTGTGATATAGTCTAAACTCCTAGTATCCCCCCTAGTAACCCCTATAGTAATCTCCTATATAATCCCCTTTATTAACCCCCTTTAAGGAGTTTAGATTATGGCCCATTTTTGAAAGGACAGCGGTCTTGGTGGAGCGCCTCCTCTCCTCCAAGAGTTCTGTTCTGTTCTGTTCTGTGGCATCCGTGGTCCTGAGGGCCGCGCCTGTATAAATACACCAAACTAGAGCAAGAATCGCTACATCGCTCTCTTAGTTCATGCGCTCCTCCCGGGGCTCGGATTTCATGCGCTCCCGCTCATCTTTGGTCTCCCTGTTGCCCTAAACCCTAAACCCTAAAACCTAAACCCTAAACCCTAAACCCTAAAACCTAAACCCTAAACCCTAAACCTAAAACCTAAACCGTGTTCGGAGACTTCATCTGGCAGGCGCCGCTTCTCTACCTGCGCAGGTGAACATACGTCTGGCAAAAGATAATAATAGGGGTTTAGGGTTTAGGGTTTAGGGTAGGACCCTATAACCAGCATGTGATAGTCATAGGGTCCTAATTTTGGGGGGGTTGGGGTTACCATACTCCATTTATTAACAAAGCTTCCAGGAGAACCTGGTTGCACCCGTCTCTTTCTCGTTGAGGCGGACTTGCTGGCTATAATGGAAAATAAAATGGAAACTACTATATGATAATAGGGTTATATATGGGTTGTATAGGGGTAGTAAAGGGATTATGGAAAACAAAATGGAAACTACTATATGATAATAGGGTTATATGTGGATTGTATAGGGGTAATAAAGGGATTATGGAAAACAAAAATGGAAACTACTATATGATAATAGGGTTATACATGGGTTGTATAGGGGTAATCATGGGATTATGGAAAATAAATGGAAACTACCATATGAAATATACATATATATATATACCATGCGAAATCCACCTTCAGGCTCTACAGCTGCTACTGCAAGGACTTGTATTCCTTCTCCACCCCTTCTTAAAAGTGAAGCCCTTAGGGTTTAGGGTTTAGGGTTTAGGGTTTAAAACCCCAAACCCTAAACCCTAAACCACCTAGTCAAGGTGTGCGGGGGAGTTCACCGGCTCATCATACAGCCCCAACATAGACCAAAACTGGGTTGCAGTTAAGGAACATAAATTAAGCTGCCATAATAAGGAAACCCTGTTAGCTACTACACACCCATAATATGGTAAGTCAACTTATGCTCCTTAACAGCAACAAAGAATGTGGCTTCTGCATTTCCGAAAGAGATTCTTGAAGACTCCGCCAAGTAAAGAGGTACAACCTCAAGGGTACAAACCCCGTAAGCCCAAACTACGAACCCCTGACTGAATTTTGGAAAACCTAGACGCCAACCCTAAACCCTAAACCCGAAGAGGAGCCCTGAATCACTCATGGCCACCACCGTAGATCCATCTTCCTAAAAGCCTTAGGGATACACCCCAGGCCCTAAAAGACCTACCTGAAGCGCGGAACCTTAAACCCTAGACCCTGAAAAGCGCCCTAAACCCTAAACCCCGAACCCTAAGCCGTTAAACCCTACACCCTAAGCTCCCCATTCTATCACTGTTTCTGGACCTCCACATCGTCCAGGCGCCCAACCTCAGATGAATTTGGTAATATAGGATTAAGGGTTTAGGGTTCAGGGATTAGGGATTAGGGTTTAGGGCCTCTAGCTAGGTTAGCTATGGATTTCCCGGCAACAGGAACGTGCATCACCCAAGATCCACCCTCAATGCTGAGGCTCTATACATATGCATATGTATATATAAATATATACACACAGAGACACTTTCTGGGTTACAAAGGAAAGTAACTTTACATTTGGGCTTCCTTACTAGAGTAAGTTAGCTTAAGTTCCTCAACGGCAACCCAGCTTTTTCAGCCCGCACAAGTTAGTCCAGCACAGTCTTGCAGCCGTCCTTAAGCAACTAAGTCGGCAACAGTGCATCTCCAAATCAGCGTCCCTCCATCTTCCAGTTCCCGTTCAGAGCCTCCCCCAAATCCTGATCGCACATCCCCGCGCAACAAAAGGATTCCAGTCATCTCGAAATAGACCCTAAACCCTAAACCCTAAACCTTAAACCCTAAACCGCGTGGCACGAATTGCTTCGAATTCGGGATGTAGGGCTCGGTGGGGTTGAGACCACTGACCGCCCGAATACTGCACCTTGAGCCCTCAAACCTTAAAATCAGGGTTTAGGGTTTAGGGTTTAGGGTTTAGGGCTTAGGGTTTCTAATTCTCCCAAAGCCCTAGCGCCCTGAACCCTAAGCCTCTCCATAAACCCTAAACCCTATAAACCCTAAGCCTGATAAACCCTAAACCTTATAAAACACAAAACCCTACAAACGCTACAAACCCTAAAACCTAGAAATCCGAAACCCTCTTAACCCTAAACCCCAGACAAGCCTCAACCATGTTAATTACTATACATTATGGTAACCCTAAACCCTAAACCCTACACCCTACACCCTAAACCCTACATTATGCCCATTATGGTAACTTGCTAAGCCACGATGGTTCCCACCGTGGCCGAAGCGATGCGGAGGCCCCGGACGGCCTGGCTCGAGCCGGTTGCTGTTAAGGAGCTTAAACTAGGGTTCAGGGTTTAGGGTTTTGGGTTTAGGGTTTAGGGTTTAAGGTGTAGGGTTTAGGGTTTAGGGCTACCGTAATGGGTATATATAGTAGCTGATGTAGTTTCCCCAATGTGGTAACTGAAAATGAACTCCTTAACGGCAACCCAGTCAACCAACTGCTTGGGGTTTTATGGTTTAGGGTTTAGGGTGTGGGGCTTAGGGTTTCAAATTTAAGGTTTAGGATTTAGGGATGCTATCCCCAAGAATGAAAAAGCCAAAGGAAAAGAAAGTGGAACATGAAATAAACACTGAGACCCATAGGAGTTTATAGGGGTTGGGGCTTTGGTGTGTCGGGCTTCTAGGCTGGGACTTTAGGAGACTTAGGGAGCTGAGGAGAGTTCAGGGTTGGGATTTTGAGCCTGGACTCGGGGATTAGGATTTGGGATTTTAGGGCTTTGCGTCAGGAAGTAACAAACTCTTGCTACATCATTTTTCCTAAATCCCTAAATCCCTAAAACCCTAAAACCCTAAATCCCTAAAACTCTACAACCCTAAATCCCTAAAACCCTAAACCCTAAATCCCTAAAATCCTGAAATCCTGAAGTCATACCTACTGAAAGCCAAGCCCCAAAATCATGAAGAAGCAACTGAAGCTTGGGCATCCTCAGTGTACCCTTCAGGGGTTTAGGGTTTAGGGATTTAGGGTTTTTTGGGTTTAGGGGTTTAGGGTTTAGGACTTAGGGTTTAGGGGTTTAGGGGCTTAGGCTGGGCTCCCAACTTGCCCCGTGTCTTGCTAGGTCTTTACTTCATCTAGTGGAGGCATTGAAGGAACCCAAGAAGACCATAACCCTAAACCCTAAACCCTAAACTCTAAACTCTAAACCCTAAACCCTAAACCCTAAACCCTAAACTCTAAACCCTAAACCCTAAACCCTAAACCGGTAAAAACCCTACCTCACATCTAAGCCTGGACGTTAAGCACCCTTGACCCTAGATCTAATGACTATTGCGTTCTTAGATGGTTGAACCAAGTAAGAATATCTTCTGTATATAAAATGCAATACCCAGAAGGAGGATCTAATCTTACTCTATAGTTATTGGGTGTCGTAATATCCCCAAATAAAGTACTACTCTACTGGTGCTGAAGGGAGCGGGAAGTGGATCCCGTCAATGATCTCGAAAAAGCCTACACACTCGTACCAAGTTTCCCTCCACCACCCCTCCTGAAACACCCAAACCCCAAACCCGAAAAAACTACTTTACTACAGAGGCTTCCATTCTTGTCTTTTCTGTTTACCGACTCCGTCTTCAGCACCCGGAATCATTTTTGGACATCAGAAACCTGAAATAATACAGTGCCACGGTCTTCTAAGCATACTTAACTGTGATACGACTGTAGCTTCCACTTTCTTTTCCGCTTAAACCCTTCATCCTCGACTTTAAACCTGGAACTCCAGACCCTAAACCCCACTCACCCTAACCCGAAACCGGAAACCCTAAACCCTACACCCTGAAGCCTAGACTCTAATCACTACACTCTAGACCCTAAAGCCAAGTCCCCGGACCAGCAAGCAGAAGTAAACCCTGAACCCCCCTTAGCCCTAAACCCTAAACCCGCCTAAACCATGAACCCGAAGCCCTAAACCCTAAACCCCCTTAAACCATGAACCCTAAGCCCTAAACCCTGAACCCCCCTAAACTATGAACCCTAAGCCCTAAACCCTTAACCCCCCTAAACCCTAAACCCTAAACCCCCTCAAACCATGAACCCTAAGCCCTAAGCCCTAAACCCTAAACCCTTACCCCCCCAAGCCATGAACACTAAGCCCTAAACCCTAAACCCTGAACCCCCCTAAACCATGAACCATGAACCCTAAGCCCTAAGCCCTTAACCCCCCCTAAACCATGAACCCTAAGCCCTAAACCCTAAACCCTGAACCCCTGTAAAACATGAACCCTAAGCCCTACGCCCTAAACCCGGAACCCCTCTAAAACATGAACCCTAAGCCGTAAACCCTGAACCCTAGCCGTAGAGAAAGGAAATCCAAACACTGCCAGGGCGTCGGATGCCCGCACGGCCGTACATGGATCCATAGCTCGAGCCTTGCTTAGGGTTTAGGATTTAGGGTTTAAGTTTTAAGGCTTAGGGTTTAGGGTTTAAGTTGTAGGGCGTCGGGTTTAGGGTTTAGGGCTAGGGTCTAGAGTTTAGGGTTTAGGGTGTAGAATTGAGGGTTTAGAGTTTAGAGTTTAGGGCTTGGTTTAGGGTTGAACATGTAAAGTTTAGGGTTTACGGCTTAGGGAGGACGATGCCCCTTGCACAAGGAATATACCTTAGATTATATTCGGAGAGCACTGAACGGCGGAACATACCTGAAATCACATTAGACGGCCCCTGAATTCAGGAATCTAACTTGAGTCATATACGGGCTCCTACTGTGTTTTGTATTCCCCTCTGGGCAGTGTTCAGGTCTAAGCATGGCAGGCATTTTGATGTCGTCCCCTAAACCCTAAACCCTGCAAAGTATGAAGCCCAAAGATCCCATAAGCACCTTTTGCTAGCATCTGGTATCGGGCCTACAGGACTCTGGTTCCAAAACCCTAAACCCCAAACCGCAAACCCTAAACCCCAAACCCTAAAACCTAAACCCGGAAGCCTAAATGCTAGAACCTGAACCCTAAAGCTTCAACCCTAGGCGCTCAAGCTGCGCTGCTTCTTTTGCCTGAGTGCAAGCCTTGGTGTTAAAAATCTTGAAGAAATCTCAAGTTTAGGGTTTAGACCCTAAACCCTAAACCCTAAACTGCTGAACCCTCTAACCCTTTGCCCTTGAATACCTCAAATTCAAATGCCCTTCTTGTCGTTTCCAGTCCCTTTTCCATTCCCCCTGTGTAGCCCTGTAACCCTATATAACCCTAATATAACCCTAAACCCTAAACCATAAGAACCCTGAACCCTAAACCATAAGAACCCTGAACCCCAAACCATAAAAACCTTGAACCCTAAACCATAAGAACCATGAACCCTAAACCCTAAACCCAATGCCCCCGACTGGGAATCCCGCCAACAGGGCTTCCTCTGCGACCCTCGTCGAGAGGGCAGCAAGGCCCCTCACTGCCTGCTTGAAGGTGAATTCACGCATCAGGGTTTAGGGTCTTGGGTTCAGGGTTTAGGGTTTAGGGTCAGGGCTTCTATATATGACGTTAGATCAGTTTAGATAGGGTTCTACAGAAACAACGGAAAAAATGGGAATGACCCTTCAGGGCTTGGGGCTTTTTTTTATGACAGCCATGCGCTTCCGATGCTTGCTGCAAAGATTGAAAAATTTGCTGGGTGGCGCGTCGGCGCTGCCACCAGACGATCAGGGAAATTAGAGGAGTGGTCGAGGTATTGTTTAATTCCTAGCAGATCCTGACGCTGATCTGGATCGGAGGATACCTCTGGGACGTAGAATTCTAATGCATGTTGGGAAACTAAGGATAACCAATGGGGTGGTGGAGGGCCTCGCTTATGGTGTTTGTGCATGGAGACTCTATCCTTGTAGGCGGGTCCGAAAGCAACATGATGTACTGGATCCATGCGATCGGCTTGTAAGGTTTGGAGGAGTAGTCGGAATTGTTGTGAGAGTACGCTTTGAGAAGGTGTTACGGGTCTACCGGCTTGCTTCCAGACTTCTGTGTTGCTGATTCGGGAGTAATATGATGACTTTATGCCCAAAACCCTGCGGAGTAGCTGGAAGTACCATGAATCCAATTTCTGAAAATGCTTGGGTTCCATTGTCAAGGAGGCAACCCCGTAAATGAGAGTGCTCACTATGTTAGCCTGAAAGATGTGAACTCTTGTTTTTCTGGGTAGCGAGCTTCTCCACAGGTGTTGTAATTTGTTAAAGGAGGTCTTAGCAAGGGAATACCGGTGGTGTAGGGCTGTGTTCGTGGGATGGTTCCAGGAAACTTGAGACCTCAAATATTTGACGGATTCCGCTACTGGGACGGGATCCCCATTGGCGAACCTTAATTGTTCATCCATCAGTTTGGGGTGCTTGAGTAATTCTGTTTTTGTGAGGTTGAGGGGTAGTCCGTACAAAGAAGCTTCTACCTGCAGGTGCTTCAAATATTCCTCCACTACATTGACATTGGCTTCGACTCCCCTTTGAATTAAGGCAGAGCACTCTTCAAATGTGGCGTCGGGAGAGAGAAAGCCCACTCCCGCGGTCGCTGCTTTCGCGAGGTTTTTAGCTCCAATGGAGTCAGTATCCACGACCTTAAAGAGGCCGCCATATGCACTCATCGCACGCACAATCTGCGCGTTGCCGGGACGTCCTATCGCCTTTACGTCAGACGCTATGTACGCAGATTCGCCGGTGCGGGCCTCCTCAAACGCGGCAAACGCCGCGTTTATTTCAGCCATGGAATTTCTCATTGGTGCATTGGGCTTGGGGCTTAGGGTTTGGGCTTTAGGGATCAGGGTCCAGGGCGTGGGTTTGGGGATTTCGGGCGTTAGATTTGGGGTCCCGCAATGAATCCGGACTGAGATGGACATGCAGGGGCAGAAAGTAGATCCCCTTGAAGGGTTCCTAGAAGCTGCCCGATAGTAGTATAGGGTACCATGTTGAGGGGGTTTAGGGTTTAGGGTTTAGAGTTTAAGGGGTTTAGGGTTTAGGGTTTAGGGTTCTACTTTCTAGATCCGCCCAGGAGTCTGGGTGTTGGATTGGGAGTTCAGGAAAGCCCTAAACCGCGTTAGGGTGTACGGGACGAAAAAGCTTCGAATCGTACTCCCTGCAGCAGATCTCATAGTCACCTGCCCCTCAGATTATTAACCCCCCCACCCCGTTAATCTTACTGGTGGTTTGTAAGGTAACAAGGGAATATAATCCCTGTACAACCCTTTGCAGTATATTCCCTTATTCCCTACTAACCTCCAGTAAGTAATCACTAACCACGCTTGCAGAACCATCGTGTGTGGCACTGGCCTCACATGGGAATTTCTCAAACTCAAATTCACCTCAAACATGCCCAGACAAGATCGGGACGCGAGGTTAGATAAGGACATCCAGGATGCGAACTCCCCAAACCCAAAGCCCTACACCCTAAGCCCTAAACCCCAAAGCCCAAACCCCAAACCCTAAATGTTATTCTTCTGTGCCTCCTGGGCCAAAAGCAAAGAAAGGTTTGAGGTTTACATCCTTAAGCTGGTTCCGCGGCATTTGGGAAACCCTTGAGGGAACCATTTGGGGCATATAGGAGTCATGTAGGGTATACAGGGTTCAGGTGTCAGGGTTTGGGGGTATATGCGGTTTAGGGTTAGGCTTGAATATAGGAACCATTTTGGACAAAGTTTGGAATCTTGCATTCGGAAATGAATTCAGGAGTACAGCCGAGGAACTCTGGATGCAAGCCTTCACGCGATGAACTCCACTCTACGAGTAACACTCTTCAGCTTGTCAACAACCGAAATAAACCCGCTCTCACCAAAAGGGTGTTGCATTTAGAGTTTGGAGTTTAGAGCTTAGGGTTTAGAGTTTAGAGTTTGGAGTTTAGGGCTTACGGGGGGTAATTCCCGAGTATGACCAACAAGACATACTGGCCCGCGAAAACGTGTCAATCGTCTCTAGACACCCTGAACCAGCCTAAACGCTCGACTTCCCCTATGTACTGAACTATCTCCCGTGTAGCTGGAAAAAAAGACTAAACTCCAATAGAACTTGCCCAGTACATGTCAACCCACTCACAAAATCCAGATGTTTTGCAAAGGCCGCACCTTTTCTCGGATGGAGGGAACTTTGTCCAGCGAGAACTCCAAGAGTTTATCCTGGCGGTTTGTTGGCCGTTGTCGTGGATGGCCGCGCAGTTCCGGGTTGAAGGTAGGCATGATTCAGGGTTTAGGGTTTGGGGTTTAGGGTTCAGGATTTAGGGTTGGGGGGGAGTGGGGCAGTGTAGCCGTATACTAATCTCTAAATAGTTCCCTCCAGCAGGACACTGGTCCGATTGCTGCTTGAGCAGCTAGAGCAGCTGTTTTGGGGGTGAGGGTTTAGGGTTTAAGGTTTTACAGCATGTTAGGAAGGTAGTTTCCCAGGGTTCCCCAATAGGACAGAACACCCAAGACTTCGCTAGCAGGGAACAGTGACACCCAGGCGTTCTTAGAGGGTCTGCCCTATTGCGGGGCGCCGGGTGATTTACCTGAGTTTCAGTTGAAGGTTGAAGGTTTAGGGTTTGGAAGCTTCCAAGTTGAAGGTTTAGGGTTCACCCTGGCAACTTAAGGTGGGGCATGCACAAGCGCCTTGCAAAATCCCTGCGCAACTCCCATGAGCCTCCCCACATAGCACAAAGTCCAGGCTGGGGGTGGCAAAGGGTTGGGGCTCAGCTCGGGTCTCAAAACCCTACACCCTATGATCAAGGAAACCCCCAGGTGGGTAGTTATCAGGTGGGTACCCTTAAAGGAGGCCTATATAAACCTCATATAGCCCCATTACCCTTACATGAGCCTTATATGAGCCTTAATGGGGGTACCCACCTGGTAACTGCCCACCT
>CAJNIZ010002359.1:103066-128650 GCA_905231905.1 Symbiodinium pilosum | reverse complement strand
AAAAAAAAAAAAAAAAAAACCTGGACAATTTTAATTGCACGCATCAACCCGATTTGATTGTTTTCACACATATCACGTTCAAAAAAACATAAAAGCCAGATCGTTAATTCTTTTGCAATAAAAAACTATTTTTTTCTTTTGTTTTTGCCCCGCAAACACAAACAGAAAAAGAATTGATATTTGTTAAAAAAATTGGTTCAATTGAAACATTAAGATTTGATATAATGAACCGCAATTTTTGCACATTGGCACCAATTACATCTTTCCAATTTCCTAATTGAAGGATTCCATTTGGAAAAAAAAAACAAAAAAAAATGAAAAAATAATAATGTGTACCAAGAAATTCTTTTGAATGTTATTCTGGATGTCATCCAGATGAAAAAAATATAGCAGCGCTAGTTTTACATTTTAATTTTAGAGTTGCGATTTTAAAAACAAAACAAAAAAATGGCAAGCTGCAACTCAAAGACCGAAATGACCACGCTTGCTTTACTGGAACAAATTTAACTTGGTAAACGTATCTCGCACATGATGAAGCGAATATGTTTTCCACCCATGCCAGGCCATGATTTTTTTTTTTTGTGACAGATTCATAAAAAGTTTATGATTTTTTAGCCACATTCAGGGGCTCCGCCCTTGATCGCCTGCCGTGGTCACGAAAATGGTGCTCTGGCTGCAACCACGTAAAACTTCCCTCATACGGTCACACTGCCATTCGATGTTTTCAATGAACCTCACACGGCCCCACCCCCAGTATCCAAACCAAGCGCAACATTGATTTATCCTTGCTTTTACCCAAGCGTACATTCCAATGAAGCCTAGCAATTCTTAAACCTTGGCGACGGCACCCATTCCATTCATTTTGCCCACACACAAATAATCCCAAAGTTCCCACACAAACCTCACATACGCCGTGTGTCAAGGTACCCACCTGGCATTTACCCACCGGAAACATTTCCTGAGTTTGGTTGAATCTTCAACGGAGACAGTGGTAGGCTTGCCAGGTTTTATTTCGCATTACCTTGAATCCTTAACCACGCTTCTAAATCTTCAACCCTGAATCTTACACTGTAATTACTCCTATCATGTAACAATTAGTTTTGGAAGGCCCTCCAAGCCTACCCCTAGATGATGGGACAACGCTGCTGCGTGAAGGCTGATTCTTTCTCTCAGTGGGCGAGGTCATTGCAACTGTTGATATTTCAAGGTCTTGCAAAATCCTACTGGATTATCTTAATGCTTGTTCTTACCGCAATTAAAAATCATAATGCATGTCCTTACTATTGAATACTATCACAATTCTGATGGTAAAAATTACTTTGGTGCATGCAAAATATGTTAATCCCACTGAATCCCACAGGAAGCTATTGCCAACACGTACATCCGCAAGCTATTGAGACTTGTTCCTTTCAGTGATCGCCCGTTAATCATGACATTTCATCCCGGAACAACATAAGTTGGTCCACAAAAAAAAGGAGGTGAATCGTAAATTTGCAAAACAAAGGAAGAATTTAAAGCCATTTTAAGTGGACAAAACGGCAACCAAGGTATTGGTGGCGGTTAAGGAAAAATGAAGCATGATCATTTTGTTTGCTGTTCCAGCGATCGCTTGATTCATTCCCATACACCACCATTGAAGCAAGAAAAGCTTATTGGGAATTCACAGAAAAAATTCGGAATTAAATTTCAAGGTTTCATATGAGCACATTAAATCAATTTAGCGATAATACCTGCGCAAGGCGCTGCACCAGATCGTAATATTTCTTTGCAATTAGCAAGGACCTGTTTTATGTCGCACCTTCATCTTTGGCGTTGCAAGCACCATTGAACCTTGAAGAGATTTTAGTCATATGATTTGCCAAAAAAATGTGGCGCGGGGTGTTTTTGTTCATTTCCTTACTTCAAAATGGAATCTGCGTGGTGTGATTTCACTTGTTGTTGATGGCTCGGCAACAATCACGCTGTACGCAAGTTCCAACTTTTCCTGAAACATTAATGAAAATTCCAGGATTTTTTTTAAAAAATTACATGACGTTCTGTATTCAAGGATTTCATCAGGAAGAAAAGGAATTTGTTGGAACGAAATATTATGTAAAAATCCGGAAAAATTCAGCTTTCTTGTATGGCAGGCTTCTGGGGGTTTTGATTGTTTAATTACAACTTAAACACAAATATGAACATAAATTGTTTTTTTCTTCATGGCTTTGGTGAAATAGAAAAATGATTTTGTTGCGGATGGTGAATTCATTCGAAGCCTAACATCTGGGCCACATTTTTGTGTTGGATTTATGTTTTCGAAAAAGTTTGTGGAGGCATGAAATTTCCAGAAATAAAACAAAACGACTGCAGGTACGGGGTGCATTTACAAACGATCGCAAAGTGCTTTTTGTCATTGCTTGTCAGCATGAGGAGAATCTGCACGAAGAAGGGCATTTCAGCCAGGAGGCAGCATGGTTCTTTTTGTACAGATTACTGGCAAGGCGCAACAGAATTTCCCAGTTGATCGTGTATATGAGGAATTTTTTGATCACAATGTTTGATTTCTTCAAAAATAATCAATACAATTTGAAAAAATGGTGGCCATCAATTTCAATGTTCATTGATTGAAAAATGCAATTCAATAATAAAATTCATTCAACTCAGCTGGTTATGGTATCTTGATATTTTATAAGAAAATCATTGAATGAAAAAAATCGATCATTCACTCCTTTCAATATTGAAATTCGCAAAAAATGCAATGAATGAAATCAAATTATTGAACAAATGAATCATTTCTTTCTTGTAACCAAATGGCAATCACAACATTAATGCAGAAAAAGCACTAATATTCATTGCGTCATTGGTTTTGCTTGTGGTTCACGGTAACAGGCTTGTTTTGTATTGCGCAAAGAAATAATCGTTCCCTTGCTTGTGCATGATTAGGAAAATTGCAAAATTGCGAAAACAAATGACATTTTGTTCACAAATCAACATTTTTTTAAATCATTTTTGTTTTTAAACACATTTATTTCTAAAATCCTAATAGGATTTCTTAATTTGTATTGCTTGTTACATTTGCTTGCTTTGGTCACCATTGCGCAGACCAAAAATACCGCAATTTTATTCTTTGCCGCACATAATCATCAAAAATCATACAACACAAACAACAAAAAATCAAACAAGTTTTGGGGAAAACATGCTCGGGCGATACAAATCTAAAACAAAAACAAAGCCATGTTTTTTTTTTTCCGTATTTATATGATATCGGAACAATGAAAATTTTTTAAAGTTTTTTTGGCATTGTGGCGTGTTCACGGAAAAACGATTTCTTTGTTTGGTCAAAAAATAACATTTTTTTTTTCAAAACAACAAAAAATGATATTTTGTTCAGAAGTGAAAATTTATTTCACAACATTATTTTTTTATTTCCGAAGCTTTCTTTGGTTTTGTACTGTTTGCAGCATTTGCTTGCGTCGTTCATAGCTGCCCAAACCGCAAAAAACATTTTTTGTTTTAATGACGCACATAAGCATCAAGAATCACACAAAACAAAAAACAAAAATTACCAATTGTCCTGACAAAAACGATCAGGAAAAAAACCATGTGTGGGCTGTAATAAGCGACAATTGCATTTTTTGTTTTGCAAAATCAAATTTTTTCATATTCTTGAAAAATTGAAACGTTAAAGGTTTTCTGGCGTTGATGGTGATGTGTGGGTGGAAAAACGACGGCAAAATTGATAAGATTGTTCATTTGGTTTGGTCGATTTATTTATTTTATTTTTATTTTTTTTGGTGAAAATAACAAATTGTATTTTTTTTTGTGGGCTGCGTTTGTGGAAAACATGTCGTCAACGGTATTGTTTGTGAAATTGATGATGTGAATTTTGGTGATAGTATGAATTTGCTGTGTTGCAAATGATAGGGGCTGATGGTTGTGTCAGTCATGTTGAAAAGGAAATCAAAATTTGTTCTGATCTCGCATTTTCTGAAAAAAAAAATAACATAATTCAAAAAAATTAAACGTCATCATTTTTCAAAAGCTGAGATTTTGTCTTAAATAAAACGATTTTTTGGGTTGTTTACAGCATTTATTTGCGTTTGAAAATAATTTGATTTGTTGCTCAAAGCATTAAAAAAAAAAGAGGGATATTAATCGGCACATAAGCAGAAGAACAAAGAACAAAAAATGAATTTATTTTTATAAGAATTAATAGCAAAAAGATACGTTTAACTTTTTGGGATGCAAACTTTATCACAAAAACATCAAACATTTTCACATTTTTTCTTTTAAATGCTGAAAACATAATAAATTTTGTTGCTTGTTTTTTATTTTTTTTTTGTTTCCAAGAAGTTGGGGTGTTAAAAAATCTGTGGCGTTGTTGGTGGAGAAACGACGGCAATGACTTGCTTGATGAAATTGATGATGTGGTTGCGGCATGGCCATTGCAATCCAAGATTCCCATTTTCAAAATTGAAAAAACAATTTTGTTGAATGCTGCAACAGAATAAAAAAAACAATTCATGCCACATGCCACAAATAATAAAAAAACATGTCAAATGTTGTTTCAACCGAATACAAAATATCAAGATTTTGTCCAATGAAAACAATTGATGCCGAAAATGGCATTTTGATTCATGTGTCGGATCATGTAATGTTATACATCACGAAGCAAATGATGCACGCGACGAGAAATTGAAATTTGAATGCCGGAATTACAAAATATTTGATATTTCTTAATATTGAGATAGTGGCTTTTCTAAATCTCTAATTTATGAAAATTCAAAAATATTCAAAGTCTTGCGATTTTTGAAAAACCAGCATCAAAATACTTTTTAAAGAAGCGCAATTTTGAAGAGAAAATTTTCATGATATTTCACGCGAGAACGTGATTTTTCAAAAAAAAATATAATATTATATTACGACCGACACATTCATCAAATTTGCTTTGAAAGCAATGTCCTACATTCTTTTTTAAAAAAAAAACGGTGATTTTTTAGAAAATATTTTCAACGAATCCGAAAAATAAACGAATTGAAATGGTTTTCAAATATTTGCGCAACGGAAAAAAATCATGCAAGTGCTGGGCTGATAATTCGATAAACTTTCGAATCTTGAAAATTTTAATTTTCTAATTTCTCATGAAATAAGATTCTTATAAATAATCATTATAGAATATATTCATATATATTTATTTTTTTTTTGGGATTTTCAATATACTATTTGATAACTATTTTTGCACGTGAAATAATTTTCTATTCTATGAATCATCATCCAAAGGATTCTTATATTATTATATTACGAGCTGCTAGATAAATTAGGCGCTTAATTTTCTTTTATAATCGATGAATTTTGATAATATATATATTCTATTTCTTTATAATATCTATTTATCTAAATATTGATGGAGATATATTGATTTATAGAAGATGAAGAACTTGGGAATATGATATAGATTCTATAGATATCAGAAATCGATAGAAATTTTCAGATATAGAATTGAAGAAAATGAATCTTCCGATTCTTTCAATATTTTTCGTCATGATTTTATAATCAAATAATTTAATCAATTAATCTAAGAATATATGATCAATCTTAAATATTTTTATTATATAATCTCAAAAAGAGATGAAGAATAATTCTATTATCTATTCGCCAAAAAATTGATTAAACGAATCGTATCTGTACATATGAGAAATTCGTTTTCTCTATAAATGGGATCATCTTGCCTCTGCCTTGGCATGAGCCAACGGATGAAATGAATTATTCTATATATTAGAATTCATATGACGGAAACGTAGTGAAATCGATAGAGAATGTTTAGCCAGAAAGGACCCGTTCTCGACACAATTTCCATAGAATCCCTTTTATCGACGCATTGGTATTCAAAATATGTATATTCGTATAATTATACGATCTCAACGAATCCAGATAGCAGGCAACTTCTCCCTAGCGGCGGATTTCCAGGAAATATATAGGGAAATCATCGCTAAGAAAAACGATATGACCAAATCCTAAAATGAATATCATTGACTCTTGCCACTTCGCCGAACCTTAACGTCAAAATTCATTTTGAATAATTCCAAAAATTCGATCTATTCTATCAAATCAGGAATTGATTGAAGGAACTCAATATATAATATCCCCCCTCCTCATAGATTCCTACGATTGAAGCTTAGGGAATCTATTGGAATTAAATAATGGAGATTTTTTAAAATGATATAATTATTATTCCGATAATAGAACTAACGAAATCGACATACGGAATCTCTTCCTTACTCTATAAGATGAATGCATTTTATTAAATATGCTGAAAGATCTTATAACTCCGGATTTTCGGAACGTCGATCTATTGATTTATATTAATATTCGTGAGATGAGAATTCGTATTTAGATTTGGGATTTCAAAATTTGGGAATAAGAATTTAAAAATTATTATATTCACGGATTTTATACGATTTATAAAAGATCTCAATATAATATTCTATTTGGTGATTTTATTCGCGATATATTTATAATAAATATCTTGATATAGAAATTCGATAGATATTCTGAAAACAGACATATCTTCAATATTCTCGCAAAATTCCCTCATTATTTTCCAAGAATATATCCAATATATAGGATATGAATGATTCCATATGAGATAAAATTCGTTTTATAGATAAGGAATATATTTAAGAAATTCGTCGGATATATAAATCAATATACGAATATTAAGTTCATATAAATATAAATATCGTATTGAATATCTTGCTCTAATATATTATCAAATAGATTTACCAAACTAAATTATTGATCAAGAAAAATATTTGATATCCTATTCCGAAGATATCAAATCTTAATTTTTCTATAGAATATTGATCTGATGATTGATATTATCCAATTCAATAGAATGATAATATGATATCTAGAGAGAGATATGGATACATTTACATTCTCCAAAAAATTGATATCTCTAATAATAAGAATATATTTATTGAAAGAGAAAAGAAAAATTTCTTTAGATATAAATATCCGGAGAAAAAATAAGATTTCATCATCTAATTCATCTCCATATCAAGAAATGATATAGATAGGAATTCAGAAGATAATATTATTTTTCGATAAATCAATAATATGATGATTATATTTCATTTCTATTTTTCGTTGAATTTTCAAGAACGAATTTTCCCATCAAATTTTCTCTGAAATAGAAAAATTTTATGAAATCATCTCCTGACGACGATATCATTATATAATATTCGTAGATATATCGAATTTTCTAAACAATTTCTCCAAGATTCCGAGCTATCGGATCAATCTATATTCCTTTATAAATTACATTTCCATATTATCGAAGTGAATTGAAGAAAATAAATCTACATATCATCGTATATCACGGAAAAAACAGATCAAATCTATCTTGGAAAGCTAGGACGTCGCCTCTTGAAATAGATTCCTATCAGAATTCAAATTCCTATTCTCTGATCTTTATTCTCCATATAATGATACCAATAGATGAATTTAGATTTTCGTTATTCCATATATCAATTCTAGATTCAAATTGAAAATGAAAATTCAAAAAAAAAAGGACAAATCAGATTTAGATATATATAAAAAGATACATATCTAGAAAAAACATAATAAATACAAATAAATAAAGATACTTAGAAAAATGAATAGATACATATCGAATTCTGAATAAAAGATTAAATAGAAAAATAAAAATAGATAAACACGATAATTAAATAGCAATAGATAAGATAGAATAGATACATAAATAGAAATATAATATACGATAGAAGAAATCTGAATTGAATATGAATGATATAAATAGATTAGATATTGAGAAATAAGATTAAATTAGGTAGATATAGATAGAGAAAGAGATAAATGAATCATTTCAATTTATTATCATTCATTTCTTAACCTCATATATCTCCGAGACGATAACTTCAGCATATAAAAGATTTCCTCATAATCTCGAATTTTGCGGAGAAATAGAGAAACAAAAATGATTTATATCTCCAATATGGCAGAATAAGTAATTTCCGGATATGAATCTATTTTATTATAAAATTCCCGGCGGACAGCCTATATTAAAAATCTAAGAGGGAGAAGAATCTATAATCTTAGATTTCTCCATTTAAATCCGCAAAATGATATCTTATCTTATTAGAATAAAATGATATATGATATTCATATGACGATGCTGAAAAATACGAAATTATTCAAGACCATCAAAATTCTATGAAGATATAGAATCATTAAAAAAGAATCTAGATAGATATTCAAATGAAATATTTGAATAGATAACACCAATTACTATCCCAAATATAGATGATTTCAAAGAAATGAATATATAGATATATGAATATTTCATAATAATTCAAAAGAAAAAAATAGAGATATATATATGAGAGATAAAAATCAAAATCATAGAAACGGAAAGAATCACAAAGAGACCCAGAGAAATTAATAGGCAATAAGAAAGAGAATCAGAAGAATTGAGAGCTATAGAAAGAAATAATATGAGAAATGAATATTTCCTTTTCTAGCAATTTCGCAATCTATTAATCTAGATTGCGAATAGATTTAAATTATATCCTTCTAGAGAAGATGATATAATATATACGAACGCGACAAAAATTTACATTCTTATAGAATAATTATACGAATGAAGAATAATAGATCAGAAAGCAATAAATAAATTTGAAGGTTGATATTCTTTTGCATGATTTCTATAATAAATTCCTATAACATATAAATTCAAAGATTTTAGTTTCTAAATCCTAAATCTTATATTATATTTCATTTATATTAATTCTCATTTCTTTTTAGATTTAATTCAAAAATCATAAAAAATAGAATCATCAATTATCGAAATAATAGAATCTCATAATATAATATAAATTATGAGAAAATATAATATAGTTTTCAGAAAAAATCATATCTATATTTAATTTCAGAATCAATTGAAAAATCAATAATCATCAAGAAATATCAAAAGATATATAGAAATCGAAAGAATAATTAAATATATAAATGAATGAATAGATAGATAAATATATATATAGATATATAAATATATATATTATATATTATGATATAATGATAATTTATTCTCGAACTATAGATAAATAAAATGATAGAAAGAAATAAATGAGAAATAGAAAATCAAATAAATAGAGACATAATCAAAATTAAATTAATAAAGATATAGACCCAAATAAATCGAATTCAGATAGCAAATAAATAAAGAGATTGATAAATAGATATAAATACATATAAAGAGCGAGACAAATAAGGCCAAATAACGAGATAAAGATAAATAAATAAATACAGAGATAGAGAAATAGATCAATTCTAATCAATCCAGCGACTAATAATTTTCCAATCCAATAAATCATCGAAATTCTAAAAATTTCTTAATATATAGAAAATTCTTGAAATTATCGAAATCTTCCGGTCTAGATTCTATACGAGACCAAGATCATGAGAAAACGATAGGGGCATCTGAAAGGTCCGCGCGCCAAAGCAAGAACGGAATCCAACAAACATCCATTTAGAGAGATATATCTCCCAAATTTTAGCCCCCCTCCCATCCCAATCTGCGCATGCAATTGGATGCCCCTGTTCGCGCAGGTCGGCAAAACCTTTCGCCACAAAGCAAAAAAAAAGGTTGCGCTGACAACCCTCTCCTCTTTGTGTCAAGAAGCAAAAAAAAATTGCGCTCATATCCAAGAGTTGCGAAATCAAAATCAAGCAAGAAGATCATGCTGCGGTCATATTCCAAAGCCTGTCAAAATTCGCAGACTACGTAATCTTAGTCAATGAGGTTGTTTGCATGAAGCTGCTATATTTCAAAGCCTATATGAATAGGAATAGCTGGCTCAAACAAAACGAAAACTCACTGCTGCTAGCTATGTGGCCGCAAAATAACCTGTGCTAATTAAAAGAAAGGGCTTATCTTTTAAGTTTGGAGAAATCGGTGTCTTAGGGTATTAGGTATGGTTTTTTCTTTTTTTTTAAGACGAGCGCTTAGCTTGAGCCAAAATGCCAAATCTATCTATAGCCCCAACAGAGGGGGAACAACCTTTCAGAAAGGCCTGCCGACAGCCAACACAAAGAATTTCATTTAGAAATTATGCGGAAGCTGACCGGAATAACATACCTTCGGCAGCCCTATAGCTTAGACTACACAAGCAACCCAAGTAGGCTTGCTAAATCCCGAAACTGCCTATGCAAAAAGCTGTGCCTTTGTCAATAACTTCAAGGTGATAATTTTCGTCTGGCCAGCAACTCCTTTGCAATAGAAAGAGTCTGTGCTATGCCAGGAGGGCCTTGCAGAGCTCCTACGTCTACTTTAGCCCGTCCTCGCCAAAAGGGTGGTTTTTAATATCCCAAAGGAATCAAGATCAATAAAATATCGAATAGACCTTTAGAAAAATCAATAGAATATATAGTGAAAAAAAAATATTTTCATACTTGAATCGTATTTTGAAAAATACTTATTGAAGAAAAAATGGTATTCCAACGCATCTTCCAAATTCATCGAACGTATTTTCTAGATTTACGGCGATTTCATTCTGTTCACTTTCTTGAATAATCCATAATTGTCCCTAGTTGGGCCGCAAGCGAATTCAGAAAAAAAGGGGCTATTCCTTGCCCCTATATGGAAACGTGAAATTGCGAAAGTTCGCCAAATAACACGACCCTGCGTAAATAAACAATTGTGATCCAGACTGACTCGGTGCTGATACTAAAGCTGACAAACTCCAAACAATGACTCCCCAGCCATGCGCCGTTTTCGCCGCTATCCTCTGCCTGGTCCCCGTGACCTGCCTGCTGCTCTACACTACAATGCTCAGTCACCACCGACGCCTGCGCTTCTGCCGCTTCAAGGTGCGTAGGCTTGAGATTTGGTTTCCAAAGCGTTTGGCGGGGTTGCATACGGCGTCCCACACAAACCAGGCTGCCCAAACTAAATTGAGGGCCCTTTTTAATCGCTAGGCCGCTAGTTTCTTCGGCGGAAGTGATATTCTGGAACCGTTCTTTAGCGTGCATCTGCACCTCCGGAAACATGTCATGCCGTCGAGAGACGGGCCGCGTTCATCAACTGGGCTTGAGGCTCGGTGCAATCTGTTGTGGTTGGAGCTTTTCAGAAAAATATGAAATGTAAGGATCATATTTGTAATAGCAGCACTAAGTAGCAATGACAAGAAATTAAAAAATCGTGCTATTAGTGCGAATACTACACTTTACAGGGTTGCCTGAGCTGACACTTCTAATGTTTGCGATCTATGCTCCAGCCTCTGCTTATACTCGTGAATTTTTCGGGCTCAGGGTTTCGGGTTTAGAGTTCAGGGAGGCTCATTAGGAATCAGAATCTTGTGGGCCCCAAAATGTCGTCTTATTCCGAATGCATGAAACCGCAACCTTTAGATCCTCAACCCTAAGCTCCGAACCCTTAAGCCTTGAACCCCAAGGCAACGAAAGCTTCAAACCTAGAACCCTGAATCGTGGAAGCCTGAGCCAGGCGTCGGCGCACGTGCTCGAACACATGCGCCGGAACCTGGTACTTTGGAGGTTCATGAGTTTGAGGTGTAGGGTTACAGGTTTAGGGTCTATACAGTGTAAGGTTAGAGCTAATCTAATCAGAGGCCCATGTAAATGCTGGTTCTAAGACTCGCAAAATCTCGCAAATGACTGCATGACCTGCGAAACGAGACCACAGGGAGAAATTTGAGAAGCAGATCGCACAGAGAGGTTACCAGTCTAGTATGTTCCCATCTTCGGTTCTACTCCAAAGCCCTGAACACCAAACTGCGTTGAAAGGTTCCTGGAGCAGGGTTGCAGCTGCGGTGGTTTACCCGCGTTTCGATTGAACCACTGTCAACACAAAAGAGGAAACTGTGACCCGCGGACCAATCCGAAATACAGCTCCAAACGCTGAACCGTAAAAGCGTGCTGTGAAATGCTCAAAGGAAATACTCTGAGACCAAGGCCGCCGCTGGCTCCTGCAAAAAGGATGGTTTCAGGTTTAGTTTCATGCGCAGGCGCTCGAAGCTTTGGCCTTGGGTTTAGGTTGCGAGGTCACTCTTTAGGGCTCAGGGTTTCAATGGGACCGGGCAATTAGGTCGAGATTTCGGGCTCTGGGTTTCGGGTTTAGAGTTCAAGGAGGCTCATTAGGAATCAGAATCTTGTGGGCCCCAGAATGTCGTCTTATTCCGAATGCATGAAACCGCAACCTTTAGATCCTCAACCCTAAGCTCCGAGCCCTTAAGCCCTGAACCCCAAGGCAACGAAAGCTTCAAACCTAGAACCCTGAATCGTGGAAGCCTGAGCCAGGCGTCGGCGCACGTGCTCGAACACATGCGCCGGAACCTGGTACTTTGGAGGTTCATGAGTTTGAGGTGTAGGGTTAAAAGTTTAGGGTCTATACGGTGTAAGGTTAGGGCTAAAAAGTGTGGGAGTTGAAGCTTTTGGTTTTGTACGTAGGGTAATAGTGCATAGGTAGGACTATATAGAGGCTTATAGTGAGGTATC
Organism: Symbiodinium pilosum; assembly: GCA_905231905.1. NCBI lineage: Eukaryota > Dinophyceae > Suessiales > Symbiodiniaceae > Symbiodinium > Symbiodinium pilosum. The sequence goes on along the minus strand of CAJNIZ010002359.1, from coordinate 116,140 downwards.
CAGGGATCTAGATGGTCTGGGTTAGCTACGCGCCGCTTTATAAGTAGGATGACTGAGTCTGGATGTCTGCAACACCTCTTTTAATTGCCCATGAACTTAGGATTCTTGCACGCAGGATGCAAGGCAAAATACTGAAAAAGAGATTCATAAGCGTAACAAGGATAAGTGCCGCAGGGAGTTGACGGTGACAAGGGTCAAGATGCGGGCATTCAAAAGAATGTTGAACAGAACCTGCAACAAGCCTGAAACAGGAACTGATCATACTTCCTGGTCCAGAGGCATGCCACATGCTTGCTGATGATTGAAGTCTTTTTTGGTGGTCGGGGCTTGCTGACCATCTGTGACTGTAAGTCTCCAAGGTAATCTAGCCAGTAATTCCCAGCATGCCCCACGATAAACCCTAAGCCTGGAAGCTACACTCCGCATGCCCTAGACCTTAAGCTCATACTCATATCCCCCCAAATCCTAAACTCAACGCCCTGCAAACTACCACACCCAGAACACTAAACCTCGTCAACTGAAGTCTCAACCAAGCTTTGGAGTCCACCACTCAATTTAAACGGGGCTTAAGGTCTGGAAGTTCAGCTTTTAAGCTTTAGGGCTTTGGAAATTAAAGCTGGTGTATCCTTCGGGGTTGCATAGGGACTGTTGTGAGGATCCATCGTTGAATTCTTTGCTAACCTAAACCTTCAACCGTGTGGTAAGCCACTGGCGGGAAGAGTATTTATATATGTATATACACGCACCTATAACCCAATTCATTTTGAGACCTCAGGCTCCATCATGGCTTTCATATTTCTCCCTTCCTTGATTATCTACGCGCAATGGGCCAGTTTCGTCTTGTTGCTTCAGGCTCTGCCTGACTTACATCTTTGGGGATCATAATTCAACTAGTTCCTCATTGGGAAACCAGAAGCAATAGACTCATATTCCTAATTGGGTTCTGGTATCACACAACCTGAACATTCTATTCAGCACTGGCCCAATAAAACGTGAAGTCTGGCATAGACCACGTGCCAGTGGGAGAGCGTAGATTCACATTAGGCTTCACCTTGTTTATTGCATGGTTCCAAAGCTTACTTTTTTCAACCCCAAACCCTAACCCCTACACCGCATTGATGTACAGATCCCCGTTCATGAAGACGTCACGGGGCTTTGACGTAGGTATGTGGCAGGAGGAGCAAGGAAGACCATGATCTACTCCTATGACTCCCAAATACATGCTTACTTAGACGTTCCCATATACCCTTCAGTTGTGGCAACAAAATCAACCGAAAGCCATGACAGACACCAAATGTAACTGCATCCAAGGCATAGAGAGTCCAAATAAAAGCTTTTAGTCTTATAGTCGAGAGTTTGCTGCCTCACAACAGAATCCTACTTCGCCAAAATCAGCAGACCCATTTTCCTTTTGGGGCCGTCTTAAGGGCACCTTGATTGCTTGAAAACTTCCAGCTCTGGCAGGGACTGTCAAAGAGTACCGCTACCGTTAACTGTAATCCTGCGCGACTGTAGCAAACTACAGCGCAAAAATCACACAGGTATATGGTACTTAGACTAAGGTATATGGTACTTAGGGTGGTGCAGCATACATATACTCTTTCTCACCTGTTGAGAAAATCCCTCACATCTCAGGTCCAGGCAGAAGGTAACCGTTCAAGGCCACGAGCTCTGGCGGGCCGAGTATTCCAGTAGGTCCCTGCGCAGCAAGGGAAAGTCTGGGCTCCTGGGATGGTGATGATTAGGCCCCCGAACAGGTGACCATGTGCGCCACGTCTATGTTGGTGTCTTCACATCCTCCTCAGTGAATACTCAGACATGCCTCATAGACCCAAAAGCAAAGTGCCTCTTTGGCACACACTTGTTGCACATGTCTTAGGAAACCACCCTGTCTCAGAATCAAATCAAGAAGCTTTGCGTGGGAATTCTGCGGGGAATTCACACGACGACCACTGATGGCGGATTTGATTAGAAAATCTTTGATCTTCAACCCTGCCCTGGGCCCTTTCTCCTAGACCTTAGAACTGTTCGTCCACCTTGAAGCGATCCGGAAGGACTCTCCAAGTGCCCATGGCGAACTTCAGTAACCTCAGGCGTGCTCGAGCCAGACAACTTACATGGCTCCAGGTTTAAGATTTATGCTGCAGGAAACAGGGTCTAGAATCCAATTTCAGCCCAAACTCTCATGGTACATACCCAACGACAGGCCCAGTAAGTCTTTTTCCATGTGGTAAACCCCCGCTCGAGGTAATAATGCACCTCCCCCAAATAGAGCATGACTATACAAGCGGGAATGTTTGCTATTAGGGGGTGCGAGGCCTTATGACCAGGAGGAAGGGATTACTTCCACCAAATCCCGAACTCAGAACCAAAAGTTCTACACTCCAAGCCACGAAACCTACAAATCCAAGACCCAAAATCTTGAACCCTAAACCTCGAACCCTGTAAGCCCTAAAACCTAGACTCTATCAAAGAGGACATGTGAGGTCGCGGCCAGGCGCGCTGCTCTTGGCTGAGCTTACACTCCATCCTTCGGATCCCTGCGCTTTCTCACGCCCCAACCCTGCTTCAGAAACTCCATGCCTCACTATTATCACAGGAACAGATGCTTGATGTAGAGGCCTGGGAAAGTGTCAAGTTTGTTTTGGAATCCATTCGCGTATGCCATAACTATACACTGAATCTAGGACCATGATTGGTAGTCATTTTGGCCCCTAAATTCATGATCCCCGTTACAATATTTGTTGGGACCCTGAACCTCCGGCTTTGGCTTTCTGAGGCTCGCTCTGCGCAGTGTAGTCGTACTCGGTGTTGGCTTTCACGTCCTCGCATTTTCTGATAAAGTACCATCTTTCAGAGTTCTATCCCTCTCATACGGTCTAAAGTTTGGAGGCTGGGGGTTCCCGAACACTTTAGTTAGCTCATATACAGCCCCAATTTCCATGAACAAATCAGTTGCCTTTCCCAACAGATTCTCCACTAGGGGCTTAACTTTTCAGGTTTAAGGGCATCCCTCCCTTGTAGACAGTGCTCAATTGACATCGTGTAGAATATGTCAGGCATCCTCAATCATTGGTGTAAGAGAACATTCAGGGGACACGGATGGTAGATCACTCAGCAGGGTTATGCTTTGAATGCTATTTACATAGATGTGCACTGGCTGCACTAATTCCTAGTTTCCAGTACCTGAAAGCACGTAAAGATGTGAGTTTCCTCTCGTCTGGTGCTCCAGTTTTTACATCGACTTCCACGTACAACTGTCAGCAGTATTATTTACCTGCCAATTGCCACGAGTCCTGGGTTCCGCAAATCCTAAACCCTTAACGCTGGAGCTTAGACACTGTTGCCCAAAACCTCAGGCGTTCCGTCCGCCGACTAAGAGCTGTATAACAGGAACCTGGTAGGACCCTACGGAATTCCTTCCCAGGAAAGATCAGCCTATTTTGGGACCCAAACCAAATTCGTTTGCGTTTAATTCCTGCACGGCCCTTCCAACCTAAGGACTCCAACGTCCAATCTCAAAATCTGGCACCCTGCACTGTAATCAATACACCCTAAAACCCAGCAGCTCCTAGTTCCCTGGGCTCTCAACCCCCAACGCCAGTTAAGCACGACACATCACTTCCTCTGGACCCGATAAACCTTCATCCTCAACTTTAAGCGACAACCCATCAACCCCCAGCTTTGAAATTTGAGCTCAGTGTGTTCTCCTGGCCTCCGCCAGGTGGAGCTCTGAAGCTGCCGTTTGCCTCAGCTTCAAATACCTTGGGGGACGCTTGGAAATCATTATAAAACAAAGTGAACTTAAAGAGAGATCATTTCGAGAAACTCCCAGATCCGTCGCGGGACTGCGCCGGGGTTAGATTCCATAGAACTATAAGAAGCGCTGAGTCAATGGGAATGTGGGGATGCACTCGGCAAACTGCTAGCAAGCTAAACCCAAGCACTTTCATGCTCTATAGTTGGGATTTGTTTTCTCTGCGATGAAGTTGCTATGGGTAAATGGCCAATTAGCCGGGTTCGGCAGTCTTGCCTAGGCACATGCAACCATTGATCGCCAGCTTCTCAGATGTCATGTCTGTTTACGATGTCCCGCCGTCATCCCCGGCTCAAACGTCTACACCAAACAAAACCCGTACCTGCTGCTTTTCTGACACACAGGATAAGCTGCTGGTAGATCTTAGGTGGAGGGAGCGGGCGTCGCGAATCCGTGCGTGATTGAAAAAGCTCTTGGCAAACTTCGTGGGCGGTCCCGGGGCCTCCCACAAGGCCTCGCAGATGTTCGCTCGGCATCACACTCCGCACAGTGCTTGTTCACATCATCCACGAAGGACAGGTCCGCGCCCATGAGTGAATCTGAGTCCTTGATGTTCTGCTTCTTCTGGGTGTGCTCCGCGTTCGCTTGGGCTCCCTCCTCCTTCTTGGCCCACACCTGGGCCTCGCCAGCCTTGATTTCGGCCTTCTTGGCTGCAGCCAACTCTTCGTACTCAAGTCTCAACTATTAGGCATCATAAGGCTCCAAGCTGTCGTCTACAAAAGCTCCGCCAGTGGGAAAACAACTCCGGACAGATCAGTTCAGAGCTGCAGGTGCGCTGATTTCAGCAGCGAGCCTCAAACACGCCGATTTCGGAGTCCTGCTAGGGCCTCCCAAATCCGCGTTCATTGTCCCGAAGAGGGCGAGGAAAACATGTTCTTCTGATTTTTGGGCCGACTCTCAATGTCAATTCCAGCGCGCCTCGTCTCACATCTTGAAACCTCCATCAAATCAACGCAGCGGCGCTGTTGATCCTTGCTGCACACCCAAACCCCAATCCCCCCAAGCCGCTGAGCACCTAATCCCGAAACTCTTCAACCTCAAGTTGGAGTGAAAAACTCAACTCTCAACTCCTATATCCTGCTTGAGGAACTCAGCCTGAGCCCCAACCCGGGATAGGCGAAACCCCAAATCCCGATACAGAACACAAGCTCAAAGCGTCTAAGTCCCCAACTTCTAAACCAAAAGGGCTTTGTACGGTCTCTCAGGAGTATATAGGGATATCTGGGGATGTATGAGGTTTATGGTTCATGGTATATATACTCTCCAAACTGAGGTGGAATCCAAGACTACCGTCCTTTTGACGGGTGCGTTTTCGGGTTCTATCTTAGTACTGAGCATTGTAAAGCCTAAGCCCTAAACCCCTAACCCCTGAAACCCTAACCCCTGAAACCCTAACCCCTGAACACCTAACCCCTGAACCCCTAAACCCTAAAGCCTTAATCCCTAAACCCTTATACCACTATCCTGCAAGCCTTGGCGAGCAAAAATGTTCTGCAAAAAATGGCATAATCCCTTCCCCCTACGCGTATGATGAACAACTCCCATTTCCCAAATACCCCTCATGATGATAGAGTGTTGGCGGGGCAGCTTCCAAACTACGTATGGGCTCAATGTCATCTGAATCTAGACGTTGAATGAAGCACAAATATGTTTAGGAATGCCCGGGGTTAAACAAAAAAGTTCCAAACATTCCCAGTGACGTTGACCCACCGCGGGAGACTGCCTGTAGGGTTTAAGGTTGAAGCTTATTATCTCAGAAAAATGGAGAATCAAACGGGAAAGAAAATGGAAATTGAAAGGGAAGCAAGGCTTTATAGGGATTATGAAATGTAGGGGCCTGATGCATGATTCCGGGGCATCTACATTAACCCTGAACCCTAAACCTTGTGACAGCTTGGGAGCTTCCGGACTGTGGCTTGTTGGTTAGGGTACATATTGGGGTGATTTACGGATGATGGAAAAGAAAATGGAAGCTACTATTTAGCGTTTAGGGTTAAAGGCTTAGGATTTATGGAGGCTTTCTGGGCTCAAGAGGTTCAGGAAAAGGGTATTTCAGAGCTGAATTAAACTTTAGGGCTAGGATTCAAGATGTATAGGGCTGAAGATTAGTTAGGCCCTATGGCGTGGGATTTAAGAGATCTAGGGTTTAGGAGGTAGATTCTGGGCTTTAAGCAGAGACAAATGGAACATCAAACGAAAAAACACAGGGCAACCGAAATCATAGAGGGCTTGTACACGGATTACCTCCTGCTACCACGAAAACGGCTCTACACCATGAAGCCTTTTATTATTAAGAAACGAAAACCAAAGCCAGACGCAAAACAAACAAGCCAAGATGCCGCCTCAATCCACAAAACTTACTCTCCCCGAACTAACATGCATCCTAAAACGGGGCCTGCAAAGCGTCCTTTGAAAGTGGGCTACATAGGGTTTCATCTCAGTTTGGGGGAGAATATCTTCAAAACCCTAGGCCCAAACTCTAAGCCCTAAGCCCACTGACGTCAGCCCCCTAAACCCTAAGCCCTAAACCCTGTGCCCTTAAACACTCATCCCTAAACTCTGTGCCTTTGACATTACTCCCTAAACCATGTGTCCTTAAGCACTGATCCCTAAACCCAGTGTCCTTAAGTACCAATCCCTACACCCTAAGCTCTTAAGCACTAAAACCTAAGATCTAAACCCTGAGCCCTTAAGCACTTAGCCCTAAGCCCGCAACCGCAAACCCTACGAGCTATGGTCTAAACTCGTGGTATCCTCCTTTATATGCCTGATGCTCGTCCCCTATATATTCCGCTTTAAGGAGTTTAGACCCAAACCCGAAACCCCAGACCCTAAGCCCTAAACCATACGTATATGCATATAATCCCCTATATAACTCCTGTTCAATGAGTTTAGACGATAACGAATAACCCCCTTAAAGAGTTTAGACCTAAACCGTAATCTCCAAACCCTGAATTATTTCATCCCCCGTAAAACCCCCTTTGAGGAGTGTAGACTATAGCTTATGTACTTATGTACCCAAAACCCTTTGCGAGTGAGCCTCCTCGGGGCCAGCCGCTGCCTGGAAAGTTTAGGAGCTAAGGTTTAGGAATTTAACGTTTAGGATTCTGAGATTTAGGATATAGGGTTTAGGGATTGGGAATCAAGGCTGAGGCATTAGGGCTTAGGATTGAAGAGTTTCCCGCTTCTACATACCCGTAACCGCAAGCACCTACAGCCTTGAAATAATTACCCCCCGCCCCCGGCCTACCTCATAGGTATGACCCATGTGTGAAACTTCCTGGATCGGTGATGTCTGCTTTTCTTCTGCGAGCTTTGTGTTTTGTGCAGCCGTGGAGCAGAATAGCCCTATTGCTGACCCGCAAACCCAGATCCTCAAAACACAAAGACACTTGGATGATGACTCCCCATACCGCTTCTCAGGGTGGGAGCTTATCATAAGCCCCAGCCCATCGACCTGGCGCCCTCAGGGACAGGCTAAGCCTTCTGGATGGAAAAGGGCCAAACTTTTTACAAGATGAACTCTAACACATGCAAGCTATCGTGGAATCCCCTGCTCTCAAGGATAGCAGTCTTTGCTGGCTCGTAGTAGAGCTTCGCATGCATGTAATAAAAAGTGAAAATACTAATAAACTCCCTGACCCCACAGACAACAAACCCAGGCCAGCCTGGTGGGGCGCAAAAACTTCGAGAGTAATGCGGCCTGTAGCGGAGCTGTCAGGTTGTGTAGGATTACATGGGTCTTTCAGGGTTTAGAGAGGTCACATGCGGATCGTACGCTTCATATCAAAGACACTTTATGCAGATCCGCAGGGTTGGACTTCAGCACCTCTCAAGATTTTGGGAGCCTTCTTCGGAGGCTCTGCCCAGAGGGCTAGATGTTTTGGTGGGGTACACATGAGAAGCCTACCTGTTTGCAAGTTTATCATTAACGTGATTCTTTTTTCGGAGGATGTGACGATTTTGCACGGTACACCGTTTACTTAGTTTTAAGCTGCTTGCTAGCTGCTAGCTGGTGCTTCAACATGGTTTTGGCTCAGAATTGGGGCATAACTTGGGATCGAACTTGGTCAGGGTGGAGAGCAATGGCTCGGATCCGGAGCCCTGACCCATATGCAAAGCTACGAGTTGTTTGCCCGAACCTGGCACCCAAATTTTGAAGGAGCGGCCAAATTGAGGTCTTCAAGAAGTGAAGACCACCAGGGGCACCGTCTACTAGAGCTTCGCTAAATACCCTGAAAATGAGAGGCCGCATTAAAGGTTGCATTGCCTGCAACCTGAAGTTGTAGGCTGTGAGGGGCATCGAAGCATCAAAAGGATAGGACCGTAGATATTCCTTCTTCCTAGACAGATGTGCTAGAACCCCTTGATGATGGTGCTCCATTGCTTGGATTCAACAATAAAGCCTTTCCCAGTTCCCAGCGTATCCTAAGGAATCCTACAAGGGAGTACGCACCAACTAGAAATGTAATCCCGGTTCCCGTGTCATTTTCCGGTGTTCTTAAGCACAATATATCCCAATATCCCAAGTAAAGGAGTCTACAAAAGCATGCCCGCACCCCGAACCCTAAATCCTGAATACTAAACAAGAACTGAGAGGGCAAGGCCTGCTCAGCGGAAGCGTTCCCAGTGCCTGCTGCTCTCAGGGTTTGGAGAGTTGATGCGGCTGTTTCTCAAAACAGAGTCCACGAGCGTTTTCCTCAAAGCAGCAGGATCCCACAAGTGATGCGGATACTACGAGGTCAGCAGGTGCAGAAAAACAGAGTGTTTGCAGACGTTGGGCTTGCCAGTGAAACGTAAGATCTAAACCTTTTGCAGGCAATGCTTTGAAGCGCTTAGGGATGCAAAGGGAACCGTATGCTCTTGGAGCACGAAGGGGATTATGGTTTGGGCATGGATGTAAAGGTAACCGTATGCTCTTGGAGCACGAAGGAGATTATGCTTTGGGCATGGATGCAATGGTAACTGTATGCTCCTAGAGCACGAAGGAGATTATGGTTTGGGCATGGATGCAAAGGGAACCGTATGCTCTTGGAGCATGAAGGAGATTATGGTATGGGCATGGACGCAATGGTAACCGTATGCTCTTGGAACAGGATGGAAGTTATGGTTTGGGCATGGATGCAATGGTAACCGTATGCTCTTGGAACACGAAGGAGACTATGGTTTGGGCATGGATGCAAAGGGAACCGTATGCTCTCGGAACACGAACCCGATTATGGTTTTATACCTCCCCCACCCTCCCCCCCCATCCCTGCTGCAAAAATCTGTTCAACCACGCGGCCTCTTACAGGCGCCGTCTCCAAAAACAAGGTTCGCTGGTCGTCCAGTTCAATGCGTGCACTGTACTTGGTTTTTCAATACTTCCTGCAATGCAAAGGGAATCTGATAGAATCCTAGACTGATGTTCTAGACTGATGTTCGATGTACTTGAAGACGTAGTGAAGCACCGGGCTTTGGGGATGCCTCGTGAAAGCGCGCAAGCCAGAAGGAAAGCCCCGAAATCGATTCTCCATTAATGGAGTAATGTTTTTATACCTCCCCCTAAACCCTAAGCCCTATATATCCCCCTAAACCTTGAGTGCCTGGCGTCCGCCGCCCAGGCTGAGCCTGAAGGCCGACACCAAAGCAGCGAGCAGTTGCAAACTGCGCTTCCGAAGGGGGCTTAAAATCACATCACTGCCTCCAAAATACTAGGTGCTAGGTGCTCTACAAAGACTGTACCCGAGCAGGTCCCTCATGTGGGGTAGATCCCATTTCACTATCTCGTGAAATCAGGTGTGGACTGACATTCAAGGATCATCAGCTTAGATCTCGGGATTTCAACCCACCAAAGCAAGACCCTGCAAGACCCGAAGACCCAGCAGTCTGAGCCAGCGCACCTGCACCACGTCACCGCGTAGATCAGGCCTGCAATGAAAAGGTCTTCAGTGGAGCACAGAGCTCAGCTCGGACTACGTGCAAAGTCGAGCAATTGCCCTTTTTTTGGGTTATGCAACATGCTGTCGTACACGCGGGTTCGGTGTGAAAGCCGCACTGCGAAAGGCGAGGTGGAGGGGGAGAGGTTTCCAGCTGAGCGAAATTTTGGCAAAGTGCAACTACGAAGCAATCAGCGCATGTATGGTCTTGATCTAATCCCTGCTATCCACTGCTGCTTATGACGCGCAGGCGAGGACAGTGTGCCTGAGCCAACCCCCGATCTCAAAAGAAGCCGCAATCAAACTTAAACACCAAATGCTTACATAGACTTGGAGCAAGCAATCACCCTTACCAATCACCCTTACCCAGGGCAGAACACGGGGTATAGGACATCTGTGGGGTGACAGACTGCAACTTCTGGTGGACTTGGGCAATCAATGCTCACGTGGGCCTGTACCTAGGACATCCTAGGACCCAGCAGGTTCTGATTCCACAGTCGCTAGATTATGCATCACCACATGTGCTGTTCTAGCCTGCTGCTCCTTGCAGCAGCCTTAGCCGATAACATGGCCGCTTTTACACAGACCAGGCGCGAACAACAAGGGGTCGCCCGGGAAAATGTACCCGCAACGTGGCAGTGTGGAGATCACTCACAACAGGCTTCCAACCCAAACCCGAAGCAGCCCATAAATCTACACCACCATGACCATGAGTTCCCAAACTTCCATACCCGTATCCCTAACCTGTTGTAAAACCACAGAACTACTGTCCTAAAGCGTACTAAGCACCTTGCTCTATGAGGCATCGTAGTCACTTGCCGGAAGATTTTGCGGCTCTTCTGCTTTGGGGTCGCTAGGAGGATTTGGCTTCAGTCACAGTGTCCCAAGCCCTAGACCATGGAGCACCAATTTTGACTCGCTCTTTGATTGATTTTGGGATGGGGGGAGTCATGTTTTTGGGTGTTCATTCAGGACCTTGGCTTCGCAGTATCAATCCTTTTGAAACTTGGTGTAATATGTTGACCTTCCAGTCTGTTTAGGCGTTCGAAGCTCCATGGTCTAGGGTTCTGGGTGGAGTGTTAGGAAGTAGGCAATTAATGACAAATGGGCTATAGAGACAACCACCCGTTTAGCTGCAACAGGGTCGAAGAAAGGAAAGACACTTGGTGCCAAAACAACTGGCAGAATGCCATGAACATGCGCCAGTAGGCAGGCTGGGGGATTAACTGTGCTTGCTTGGAGGACTAGCTCCAGCTACAAAAAGTCAGTCTTAGCCACTTCAGCAATGCAAAAGCCCGCTTCAGCTTTGTATGTCGTGTCTGACGTTCACTCATCTGAGTCCAGGAAACCATACGCCCAGAAACAACAATCTGAATGGTGTTTGGTACCGACATGCTTGATATTTATGCACGTGGACCCTTAGGGAAAGCTACCGCACCGAGCTGGAGTTGGCAACAACCTTCCGCCCTGCTGCTCGAGGTCAAATTTAGGAGCTGAACCCCGTACCAAACTGCAACCATTCCTCAAGCAAACGTGAGCCTCAATATAGCTACCCTTGTAAGTTTAAAGAAACAGTTTAGAGAAAAGTAGTTGGCGCTGCCCATTTGATCCTCAGAGTTTTGACGTCGAAGAAGCGTGAATCCTAGAGCTACAATCACTGTGGGCAACATCAACTCTGGACCCAACATCAGAACAAGGTTGGCCAGTCATTAAAGGAGGGCCCTACCGGACATTCCACGAACATCACTCAACAGGGCTCAAGAACTGTTCCAGGAGCGGGATACTGTAATCCCTTCCCTGAAAAAATTAGATGATGTAAAGACCCCGACGGCAAAAAATTGGGTTGCCCTTTTTACAACCAGACATGACAATCCCTCGACCGAGAGCTCCACGAAGTGGGCTGCAACAGCAGCCATCCACCGTCCCCTGCTTGGAGGCTCATGGGCATAAGCGGGGCTCCAAGTACCCTACTTCGAGGTACACCCTAGTTCAAGAGTTCCCCAACTTACGGCCACTACAGAAAAGATAAAAAGGAAGACCATGGCGGGAGATTGCCACCCTCGCAGGCAAGCATGAGATCAAGTGCAATGATCCTGGGACACAAGCCATGCAGCAGGCCGCAAGTGATTAGCCCCGAACAACCCTGTGATTGCCCATGTTGACGCAGAATTATCGGGCTCATCGGCCACATGTACGCTCCCTGTGACTTGAGGCTGTAGGGTGTTTGTCAGGCTCATCTGATCGCCCGCCCGGATATCAGTCCCCGAAGTGAGGTCATTCGAGTTTTTCTTCTAAGTACGTAACATGTACCAGCTCAGACCCAGAGCTCCGGTTCAAGCTGAGTCTGGCACCCAACGAGTCAGCAGGCTCCAACGTAGACCCCAGAATACTGCAAACCTGATTCTGGTGACCGCCACACACAACCGCGCCCCTAATTTTCGAGAATCCCCATTTTGAGAGCCGCTATGACATGGAAGCCATGACTGGCCTCCTGGCCAAGGACGCGGGGTCCTTTCAGAGTGAGGCTGAGGCTCCCAAACGTCAGCGCTCGCATTCTTTCGGCTGATTTGGAGGTTTGAGGGTGGTTTTCTGTGGGGCTTTGAGATACCAATCTTTGGTCCAACTACATACAACTAGTCGAATACTCCCCCTTTCAGGAGTTCAGATGATGGCTCATACGAAGCACCTGGTTTTTGGGGATGCATTGTGAGAGCCTGCAAGCCACAAGGAAAGCCCAGCAGTTCTTCTTACATTTGGTTAGCTGGGAAAAAGGAATGGATCTCTATAGTAGCCCCTACATACCCCATGTTTAGTAGTTTCCATTTTCTTTTCCATTGCCTCTACACTCTACACCCTAAACCCTGCATTAGAAAACCCTTTATCGTAGTTTCCGTGTTCTTTTCCAGTCCTTGTAAACCCAAAACCCTGCATACCCCAATATACTGGTTCCATTTTCGTTTCCATTCCTTCTAAACCCTAAACCCTATAAAACCCCATTATAGTAGTTTCCATGTTCTTTTCCATTACTTGTAAACCCTTGACCCTATATCTCTCCATTATAGTAGTTTCCATCTTCTTTTCAATTCCTTCTAAACCCTAAACGCAAAACCCTATATAACACCATTCTAGTAGTTTCTATCTTCTTTTCAATTCCTTCTAAACCCTAAACCCTATATAAGCCCATTCTGGTAGTTTCCATCTTCTTTTCCATTCCTTTATTCTAAGCTAACCAAAGGTAACCTGTATATATCACCAGTTTCCATTTCATTTTCCACTTAATTTCCACTATTAATGGGGTAATATCCATATATATCCCCCTAAAGCCCTAAACCTTAAGCC
>CAJNIZ010002359.1:91816-102966 GCA_905231905.1 Symbiodinium pilosum | reverse complement strand
GGTCTGGTCCGCTGATTGGGGTTTTTAGGTGTCACGGTCTGGTCCGCTGATGGGGTTTTTGAGGTGTCACGGTCTGGTCCGCTGATTCGGCTCTTGAGGTGTCACAGCGCTTTGCTTTAGTCTAGATGTTTGTCCCAATGGGCTGGTTGGACTTTCACCGGCTCGGGGGCTGTCTGTGGGGTTGTTTAACTTCAAAAAACGCACTGAAGCGGGCCGGCTTCCAGACAATACGTCCTACTTGGTGGTACCCCCAAGCCCTCAAACCATTGGTGAAAAGTCTCCCTCATAGATTAACAAGGCATGTTAAAACCATCACAAGCAGGCACCTCGTTTGGAAAACATATAATGGATGGTACTTTCCCAAAACAGGGGAACCCAAATATGATCCAAAAATATTATAGTCCTTATTATGGGGACCCCCAAAAAGGTAACCATAATTTTCGGAAACCCCCATATAACTGTGTGCCTTCTCAGGCCGATTGCAGGTCGCGCACCTGCCCTTGCGGTCGAGCCCTGCCTGGCACTTCTGAGATAGAGTCTAGGGTTTAGGGTGAGATTCGGACAAATGCCAAATACTGGGAAAGATAGCCTTACCTGGGGATATACTGGGATAGACGTAGGGGCCCTTTTAAAGGAAGAAAGGTTTGTGGTATAACATATGTTTGGGGATATACGGTCCAGAACAATTAAAACTGTTCCAAGGAATAGCCCGGTATATAGTATAGGGACTTGTAATTGCTAGAGGAGCCTAGATAGCTACAACATCATGGTTTCGGGGGTCAGGGTTTAGAGGTCTTACCGACAAATATGGAAATCACATGGAAAAGATAATGGACAATGCAAAGGAAACTGGGAGTATATGGTGCTTTATAGGGAACTTGCCGATGTATTCTATCGCAGCTGTCTCTATATCAGTCTTTCTGCCAAAGCTGTGATACCTTTTTGGATACCCATTGTGATTTGGCCTCTAAGATTTCGCAATTTCTCGACCCCCCAATGTACACCCCAAAATACTATAATCCTTATTATGGGGACCCCCACTTAAAAATGTACCCCTCATTGTGGGCAACCGGGCAACCGTCAGTTAGGGTACCCAAACCAAAAGAGAGACATAATGTTGACAACCCCGCAATGTGGGCACGGACACGCGTACACACACGAGCGCACACACACACACACGCCCGCGCGCGCGCGCACACAAGCGCACACAAACACGCGCGGGAGTTATTTCTCAAAAGCCCTAGAGAATCCCTGGTAAGAACCCGCAGAATCCCCTATATACCTTTCAATTTTGAGGAAACCTAAACCCTGAACCCTAAGCCCTAAACCCCAAACCCTAAAACCCTACTACATTGCCTCTGTTAAGGCCAGGCCTGAGGTAGGCTGCAAGCCGTCCCGCCTGCAGGCGCAGGAAAGGCTGCACGAACTGACTGCATTTAGCGGTTCAAGCGATCAGTGGATTTCGGGATCAGCTCAGGGGTTTTGTAGCCTGCGTGAAGGACTTGAGTAGGGGCTTCAGAGGTGTAAGGCAGATTGTTTGCGGGGCTTCTGCTTTACGTGTCGACACAACAGCAACATCACAGAGAGCCTAAATCTTCTCATTCCAAACACGTACATAAAAGGCTCTGTAATCCCTAGCCCTAGTATATTGCGCGAGGCGCGTTGATTTAGTCAAGATATTTGCCTCCTCACGTTGGTCGGACCTTGCAACGGCTTGGGGTTTGTCTGTGGGGCCGGTTTAGCAATAGAAGGTTGCACTGCAGAGGATTGGCTTGGAGATAATACGTCCGACATGACGCTACACTGAAGTCTGCAAACCATTGATGAATTGTCTTCCTCCTACAGCCGCAACGGACTTTCTAGCTATCACAAGTTGGCACTTCGTTTTGAAATCATTTTGCTCGTTCGGCTAGGATGGCCTGCTTCGCGATGCACGAGGAAACCCTGTCAATGAACGTATGTGAATGTTTACCGTCCGCCTAGCAAGACCCTAGGGATCCAAATGGGCCAACGTAGGAGACCCCAAACCCTTCTCTTCTCGTGCAGGCCTCTCTCTTCTCTGGCCCTTCGTCCTGGGCCAAGCACAGTGGCATGAGAGGGCAGAGGAGATAGGGGCTCAGAAAGGAGCCATGGAATTTGGTGAGGATGAAGGAGGTAATTCTATGACACCTACCGCCCTTCGACGACGCTTCCCGTAAGCTTTGGTCTTCGGGGAGGATCTAGTACCTGTTTCTGGAAGACTGCTAGAACTTTCTTAATATGTTCCTGTGCAGGTTTGGGTTCTGAGCGCCATGAGGAGTTTGAGAACTGAGGCTTCCACATTGAATACCAAAGATGCTTGCGACCCAGTACACAAAGAATCACAGATCTTCTTTGTACAGTTGTATCCACAAGCTCAAGTCTCCATATGCAATTACGCGCCGCATCTTCATTGCTGTTGTTGTGCGGCTCCTTCTGAACTATATTTTTTTATGCAGTGGGTAGGTGCTTGCCTCGCTTGTCCAGATCCAATATCTCCATCAACATGTCCGAAACCGCTAGCGCGGCGTGATACAATAAGACATAGACTCTTGAGAGCAAATGTTAGCACATACCTCGACACTTTCCCAGTTGGGTATTCATCATCTTTCATCAGGCTAGGGTCAACGCACAAATGCATCGCAGAACAGCCTGCAAGAAGCAAACACGAGCACGCCCGCCACATCAAAAGGGCATTAGTCTTCATAGCGTCCGTCACGTACATCAAAACATGGCAATAACATTGCACACTGAGTATGGCGCAGAGACCTAGGAGCCGTACAAAAAACTGCTAAACCTTGACTTTCAAATTCTAAGCTTGAACAAGGGAACGAACGGCAAATTTATCTCCTCTAAGTACTTCTGAAGCTCCAAAAACCACAACATAATGACATAGGAGCTGAAATGCAATGCGGTGTGGTAAGGTATGTGCTGAGCAAATCTCCAACTAAGCTTTGCATTTCCGCATTTGGTTTCGCTTAAATGCTAAGCCTGACACAATTCACATTGTGCATTGGGCTTGCCACGGAAGCTGGCATGCCCTCACCAAACCGGTTAAATCACCAACACACAACATAGCCCTCAATGACTCAAAACCGAGCCTGCCAAAAGCCGTGTTCCACGGACTCAAAAGCATAGTTGCAACCCGTGCCTCTGCAAAACTGTTTCTGTTGGACTGTTTTGGCACCCTCCAAATGCTCTCTGCCACCTCAAGAACTAAGAATCTTTCACTTGTCAAGAGTCTCCCTAGTTTGCTCTCCAAGGCGCCACGTGCCGCCATGTCCTTCTGGCATCTGGAGACCTTGGCCAACTGAGTGTAAAGAGTCCCATATGCCTTCAGACCCGTGCCGCAGCAGGACACGACTAAGCTCTGTTTGCGAAATGGCTTCGGGAAGGGGACCCCCTGTTGAATCTTGTAGTTTTCTCCAACAAACAGGGCAGTGCTCGCAACCAATGTCCTGAACCCGAGCGAAAGTGCCACATGTATTCTCCTAAAAAGAACTTTCGTATATGAACTCTGCACGACTTCAATTATATCCGCTAAAAAAGAGAGGAGGTTATCGTCCATAAAGGCTTGCTGAAGGCGTACAAGTTGAGATGGAACCCCTAAACCTTAATCCTTAAACTCTAAACTTTGGAAAATCCCCAATCCCTTTCAGGTTGGGCCTGCTCTGATACCCAAATACTAGTTGGGATCGCTGGCAGGGGACGGAGGTCTGTAGAGGCCTCAGAATAAAGGTTGCAAAGAGCATTCTCAGAGGTTCACGGGTCGTCGAGAGTGGCGACCCCTAATCAAGCCTTTCAAATGGACATCTTGCACCACCTTATACCACCTATAGCCTAGTTTACGCATCACACTACTTTAGGAACCTTAAGTGGCGCAAGCTTTCTCACATCCAATATCTGTCCCTGCCTTTAGCCGTAAGCTTGAAACGGTGCCCGAGGCGTCATGCTACTTGCTGGTGGTTAGAGGGAATTAAGAAATGGAACATGGGGTTAATACTGAGTATTATACGAGGGGTACTGCTCAAGGCCTCACTTCATTCACTCCCTACTAGCCACCAGTTCGGGGAGGATTTTTATCTAGGAGTTTCTCAACAATTTAGACTACGCTGTGAGCCCTAGCACTACACGGAGATTAGGAGACTTTGGGGACTCAAGAGCTGCACTACAGCTTTGAGAAATTCAATTCTATTTTTCTTTGGCAAGCTAGGATTTGGGGGTTGACGGTGCGGGGCGTTCAGAGGCACACAATTGAGGTCATCACCATTTCGTGCAAGTGTTTATCAAAACTGCAGGTCATCATTGCGATATGAAAGCGTGATGACGTAGTATCTTAACATACAGCTACTCAGGCCAAATGATGATAAAGTGCACTGGGCCACGTACGGCGGGCGTTTGAAGGCCAAAGCGGGGGTCGTTGCAGCCGTCCCGCTGCAACGGCTTGAGGGTTCGATGGCTGCAGCATGAGAGACTTCCTGCGTGGTAATTAGTAGGGCGTGGGGGCATGGGTAACAAGGGTTGGAATAAAGGATGACATAGCGACATAGCGAATATAATTTGGGGAGCCATTCCCTCATGAGCAACTCAGCATAAGTTGTGGGGCTTCCCATACATGCCTTCTTTGCTCATGCCATCATGTGCAAAAATTGTTTGTACTGACTCTACTGACACCGATACTGCTTGTTCCTCATGCCTGCTGCTCAACAAGCTAAAGACTGAAGTGCCTGGAGTTTCACGGCATCAAAGTTGAAGAGACAATCTCCGTAGCAATCGTACACACCGAAAGCAATAGCAGTAGTGCCAATAGCTCATAGTAACAGCAAAGCCTGTCAGTGTGCTAGTGTTGGCAATCAATGCATTTTGCTGGGCTCGCAGGGCCAGTCAAACCCCGGTAAGCGTTTTTATATGTTCACTACCTTGAATCAAGAAATCGCGCGAACACAGTTGAATTCCTATCAAAAATAACGGAGCCGGGGAATGGGACAAGTTCCAAATTTGAGGAATGTAGGCTGCGTCTCAAGCTCCGGAAGCCTCTTTGTGGATGGAAGACCAAGAACCCGTGCAGTACTTTGGAGTATATATCCCTTGGTAGAGTGGGCAGCTACCTTGCAAGGCACCACACTATGTCACAACTCGTGTAGGTGAAGCCACGATTTTCGATGATGCTGGACCGGTCCGCTTCAGGCTGTGTCGAGGAAATCCAGGTTCCCTCAACTATCCACAAGGATCTAAAGCATCGTTCGTTCACCCTAGAATAAGAACCTGTTTTGCACAACTTCAGGACTGCACTTTGGACATCCAGGATTCTAGAGCGTCCCGTACTGTGAGGAGTTGTCTTCGGGGATTAAAACTGTGAGCGCGAGGCTTGCTTGCGGCCGATGCTCTTTTCTTTGACATGTTCTTCCATCGGCTGTAGGGAATGACCCCGGCGCTTAAGTATTACCATGCTACTTAGTCCGTTCCCGTCGCCTCATTGCAGTTCCACTCCACTATCCTTTGCCTATCTTTTTGGAGTTCAGCAGGCCAGTCTTGGCCAGGGGATCGAGCACCATATCCGCAAGCAAGCGGCGCAGCAAGTCACTGGCGGATTGCCTGGGCTGGCTTGGGCAAGAATACATTAATATCCACCAACATTATACATAACAGTTGTAATGCTCTCAAGTTGGGGAAGCTTAGGGCTTGGGCTTAAGGTTTTGGAGTCACAGGGTCTGATCCACACACGCTGAATCCAAACACATCAGACGAATTCTTCTAGGACTCTATGTTTAAGATAAAGCTTCTTTGAGGCATGAAGTCTTGGGAACCCTAAGGTGGATGCCATGTCCAAGGCTTGAGGGCTTGGGGGGGTTATGCAGCTGTGTAGAGGCAGGGATGTCTGAATGTCGTGCCTGGTTTGGAGTTTAGGGTGGGGGCTGTCTACTTCAATTCTGAGTTCACTACGAAGACCTCTACAATGTAATTTCAAAGTATGAGAGAAGCCCTGCCTGCGTGGCCCGAACAAGGACACCATCATTGTCAATTGTGAGCAGGGGGAGCAATACCGCCTACAGCCCATGCGAGCCAATTGAAAATCATTCTGGAAATCATCCACATTAAAGATGGGGAGCTCGGGTTGAGGTTGTTGCGTTGTAAGTCGGGTGCCCTTATGGCCGGAAAATCTAGATGGCAAGGCGTGACTCAAAGTCACGAAAATGCCCGCGAGGTTGCCAATGCTTCGGGGTTCCTTTTGACATGGATAACAGAGCTTTCACTGTCTTCCGCCTAATGTCCTACCTATGGTCAGAAGCATTGCAAATTCCAAGCCCTCCGGCTACAGAGGCGAAGCTTTCTCGCTGGCATGTCCACTCGTGGGAATGATCCTACGTAAGCGGAATTGCCTGCAATCCGGCAACTACGAGCGGTCATAGCGGGCAAGTATGTTGCAAGAACGTCTTCCGAAGCCTACATCCTCAGCCTGAACCCTTTTCCAGCAATGCCTCCGAGCCCCAGGCCAAATAGCGTTTTGTGGCTGCTATGCTTCAAGTCCGCCACCTAAAGTGGAAACAACAGTGTGAGTCATTGCTTATCTGCCCTTGCATTGGCGGGAATGCCAAGCACCATCTTCACACGGATACCAGGACACTTCACGGCAGTGCGTTCATGAGCCGCTGTTGGTTACAGTTCAGGGTTGGGCTCTCATAGTCTTCAACCTGCGAATTCTGCCCTAAAGCAAAATGATGGTCCTGTGAGACTTCCGTATGTCTGAAATCAAAATGACGTTAAACAAGCGAGACATACAACTTCAAAGTGCTCAGGAAGCCAAACATGGATCTCCCATATGCGCCCTGCTTTGACTGTACTGTCTACTGTTTCATTGCTTAGATCCCTTCAACAATCAGATGATCTCGACACAAGACGACTCTAGATATACTGAAATGAAAGATTGTATATTGCGTTCTGTGCTCCACATAACTCATACATAAAAAAATAACAGAACAAACGCCGCTCCAAAACGCTGTGGCTGAGGGAATTGTGACAGGCTATGTTGGGTTTAGCTTCAGGGCCTTCAAAATCCCGACTTCCCTCCAATTCTACTTCCTTCCCTCATGGCCTTGAGAGTGTCCCGGCAATGAGGACCCGGCATCGCGAGTTTTGCAGAACGCTGCTACAGCTGCAGAGGGGCTCCTTGCAAGGATTTGCTCTATGTACATATTCCATCTCCGCAGTCCAAGTACACATACACTACAAGCATCATTGTTTCCGAATTTCGGGGGGACGTGTTGTGGCTGCATCCCGAGGGTGCATTCGATTTCTTGTTTTTATGGCGTTCACTTTGTCACTCCATGGGGTCTTCCAAGCCATGGCTACATGTTGCATAGGTGCTACGTAGCGGAAAAGAATCAAGCAACACATTCCTTTTCACATTCCTCTGGTTTAGCAGCAAGCCTCGAGTGGTACCGTCAATGTTGTGAACCTAGTGAAAATAAGATACCACATGCAACCATGAACCGCCCGCAGTACAAAGCCG
Source organism: Symbiodinium pilosum (assembly GCA_905231905.1). Lineage (NCBI taxonomy): Eukaryota > Dinophyceae > Suessiales > Symbiodiniaceae > Symbiodinium > Symbiodinium pilosum. The sequence goes on along the minus strand of CAJNIZ010002359.1, from coordinate 95,438 downwards.
AAGGGGGCTCCCGCGCCAACGAATACTCCAACAATGGTTACAGGACACATCAACAGTTTTAATAATAGCGAAAGTAGTAATAATAGTAATAAAAGTAATAACAGTAACAATAGTAATAACAAGAATAATAATAGTACTACAATAACAATAATATAATAGTCATGCTGTCAAGGTACCTAGCTGGCCGTGCACATCATGCCAAGCCTCGCCTGTAGCCTAAACTTTCTGGCCCTATACACCCCGCGGACCATGGATCCCTAACCTCTGCAGGTCCTTTCCCTGGCCGTGCAGCCGCTGGGCGCATCATGTTTCGCTTTAGAAGGGTCAACTGAACATTCTTTGATGTATGGTTCGCCTTTGTAACCCACTTGTAAAGATGTCTCTGCGAGTCTTGTGGTTGAACCTGCGATTTCTTCCTGTTAGTTCTACCTGTATCACATACTTTTTTCATAGCTGTTGCTGCTAGCTTGTCGCTTGGGTCAACACTCGGCATGCCATCTGAGGGATATGCAGCACCTCGTTATGTTCTTCCGTGAGCCAAAGCAAGGCAGCCCTGCGTCCGATTCCAAACTCGTATTGCGCCTTTGGCGGTCGATTTGGAGCCTTGAAGACAGGGGTCCCTATGTCTTATTTCAAAAACGTCTATTTGATGGGATGACTTGATCGCCGAATCGCTGTCGCATCAGCATCAGGCAGCTATCGTTTTTGTGGTTACCTTGCAAAGGTGGGCAATTTTTCTCGAAATACGTTTATCCCAATAAGCTCCCAAATGGGGACCCCATAAATTCCTTATAAATCTCTATATTCCTAGCGGCCGTTTTGGCCCATCTTTTAAGAACCCCCAATGTTACTATGGATCAGCAGCCTAAACCTCAGACCCCAGATCCCTACAACAGCAATCCCCCACTCCCTACTTGTCTTCTTAAACCCTGAACCCTGTTTCTGGTTACCGGTGGTTGGTACGCGGTAGGCTAGGTCATATGAATGTTTTGGGTTTATAGAAGGATACTGGCAGGATATAGGGGTATGTATATAGTCGTCTGCACCTCGTTGGGCATGCTTTCTTGTGAGCTCCGCGGAGGAACAAACACGTGGCCATGGAACAGGAAGGAGAAATTGGGTGGAAAAAGGACTTGAACTAAAGCTAGGGTAGGCTTATGATGAGCGCCGTAGTGAGGGCTCAGCTGCAGAACTGTAGGCGGAAATGTTTTCATAGACTTTCTGCGGGATCCATGACATGAAAAGCTTGTCTGCTCATGCGTGGAGGTTAAGTCCTGCAAACCTCTATGCCCGTGCAGTCAGAGGCAGTCGTGACCCAGCCTAGACCAGAAACGCTGCAGGCACCTAGGCCTACATGCCCAGACGGCCCGGTCAGGGTTTTGCCGCAACGCTCCCTTTCGCTCGGTGGCTTGCCTTCTGCTACTCAACGCTCAGCCGCCTCGGAGGCCCCGCTTTTGCATGGTTAGGTTCGGGCAGGGGGCGCCAGGCGTGAAACTAGGTGATGAGAGACTTTGATTAGGTAAGGCGGATTATCAATTAGGAAGTGGGGGCATCCTCAACAGCAAGAGGGGGGGGGTCCTAAGCTGGGGGTGGTAAAAAAATCCCATTACGATTATCCCCAAGCCCGAAACCGGCCTAAAACCTAAACATGCTTTACGGAATTCATGGCCACCCTCACAAATCCCCTCCACCCCAAATTCGATTTGCCCTAAAGACATCAAAGCCAGAAGCCCTCCACCCTAAACCCTCAGAGGACCTCCAAGCGGTAGATCAGCGTTAGAGTCCAAGTCGAAATTATGTGAAGTTGGGTTTAGGGGCTAGCGTTTGGGGCTCTGACGTAATTAGTTCTTTTTTGTGTAGTCGCATAACCCCTTACGAAACAACCACAACAAACTCAACAATGAGCTACATAGTGGCCCTCCGGTACACTTCCTGACGCACCTCAAATCTCAAACTCTGATAACAGCCTAAACCCAACACAACCGTAAAACCTAAACCCTAAAGACCTGAAAAACACCACGCAATACAGCCTGAAAACTTGTCTGCCCTTCGCACACTAGAAGCGTCAAACTCCTAAACTATACAGGGGACACGAAAAATCTACCTGACCCCAGGTACTGGCATTATGGTGTATCAAGGTCACACAGGTGTTCTAACATCGACAGTAGCACTCGAAACTCCTGAGCCCAAAGATCCCAAGACCATACACCCTAAAACTCTGAACCCTGATTACCAAACACCCAAAACCTTGGACCCTAAACCCTCAACCCCTGAATCTTCGCAACGCCACAGCAGTTGATGGGACAATGTAACAAGTACAGAGCGTAGACCTACTGCAAACCTCCAGGAGAATGAAGCAGTTCCAAACCAGGAGTCCGGTATGTGATCCACAGTCTAAACTCCCAGCATCTGCCTTAATAACCCATGTGGTAGTTCCCTATAGAACCCCCTATATAACCCCCTTAAGGAATTTGGATGATGGCTCATATACCCCTTGTGAGTCAGGATCCCCATGGAAGGGCTCGATGATATCACCCAGACTTCTGGCAGGATTCGAACAGTAGATCAACCTGGGCGTCCTTCGTTTGAATCTCCTCTCACTTAAAGATCACCGCCCCCAATAATGAACATGTCCAAGACAACATTATGGAGGAAATGTATGTGTTGTTGGGTGGCTGGGGAATTTTACGTGCGAGGGGAGGGGATTACCAGAAAGGAGCCTGCGCCACTGAGTCGCGGAATTCTGCTTCTTGGATCACGCCTGGAACCATGAATCCTCATGAGTTTCCAAACACTAAAAAAACCCTAAACCCTAAAGCCCAATCATGAATCCTGTATTGTGGTGTAAGGTTATGGTATCGGCGACAAACCTTGATGAAGCGTCCCGGCCTGCAGGTGCTGGTAGGACAGGCCGAAATCCCTGCAGCATGAGCTGTGTTGGTCTTAAGCGACTTAAATTAAGTTATTGTCACAAGGAAACCCTATTATTTACTATTTTCCCGTATGATGGTCTCTTAATTTAAAGCCCAGTCCAGTAAAAGGGTTTCTGAAGAGATAATCCCACCGTATTTCCATAAACCCGAAACCCCTATATTGCTGCAGTACCTAGAGCCTGACTTTGTGATCCCCCCCATACAAATCACGTCCCGGCTGATGAAGTTGAGGCCGCCGTGCTTTGGCTTCTAAGGTACTAATAGAAGTAATAATAGTAAGCATGACAATGATAGTCATGATAAGAGTGCTAATAATAATGAGTTTTAATGAGAATAGTAGTAACGAGAGTTGTAACAATAAATCGTGCTAGCAATTAGAATAGTAATTATAAGAACAGTAGGGCTTAGGGAGTCTGTTTGGAGACCCTGTGACAAGCTGCGCGAAATTTCTAGTCTGCCTAAAGGCAACTCATTGGAGCTCTCAACTGTCGGCCTTGAAGATGTGGTAAAGACCGAACGGTTTCAGGTTCAGCTTCAGGCTGCAATGATTGCTATTATCATTGTTATTACTACTACTTCTTCTTCTACTACTACTACTACTACTACGACTACTACTACTACTACTACTAGTACTGCTCCTCCTGCTGCTGCTGTCACTGCTGCAACCCTTCGCAGCCACCGCCACGGCC
>CAJNIZ010002359.1:68272-91716 GCA_905231905.1 Symbiodinium pilosum | reverse complement strand
TGAGGTCGGTTTATACGCAAGTATCTCCCCCCTCACCCGCCCTCCCTCCCAAAGCTCTGGTAGTGAAACTATCAACCAACATAGTTGGTAGGGGGCGGGGGCGCCTACTATTACTACTACTACTACTGCTGCTGCTACTACTACTACTACTACTACCATTAATAGCGTCCTTCCTATTATTACTGTGGTTGCTATTATTATTATTCGTATTAATAGAATGATTGCCTCTGGGTCTGTGTGATTGCTTGTGCGAACTCCCTTAATATTACTATGACCATGACTACTACTATTCCTTTGCCTGTTACTGTCACTATACGTACTACTCTGGCTTTTCCGAACTGTTGGTATTGTTGCTGCTGCTGCTGCTGCTCCCACTACTACTAAGCCTATGAGGATGACTGCCCTTTTGACAGGCCCTTTTGGGAGTCCTACATTACGTAGTTTGAGGGAGCGTAAGCCACCTTACATCCTAGACTGTCCGCCCAATCTGTAGCGTCTATACATGACAGTCAGAGGTCGTATTGGTCAGGTCTCTTCAATTACAGGGCCTGCACTTCGGGGACCAACCAATATTTGGAGGCCCTGCCCCTGCTGATGTGTAGGGTTTAGGGTTTCGGGTCCATACACCCAACGTTGCGCTCGCCAACCTCAAGACTTGGGGTCTGCCCTAATTGAGGGGAATTTGGCCAAATTCGACCATGATCTTGTTACGTGTCTTGAAACAGGCAGGCCCAACATAAGCTCCTCAAAGAAACAAGGGCTAGCGCAGAAAGGTGAGGACGAATACGCAAACCAAGTAAAGCATTTGTGAGAAGATGGATTCATGCTCCGGGTTTGCATGATTTTTTGCCCTGACATACTAATAGAACCTCGTACCCAACGGCAATGCTTTGGGGCACAGGTTTCGGATTTAGAAAAGTGCTGTCCGCCAAACATGTTGTCCCACTGTACCGCAACAGCACGAAATTCTTGATAAAAGGATCCAAAATGAAAACAGTTCAAGGACACAACTTTTAGGAATTTTTGAATGTAGGGTTGCGGCTTCAATATTTAGAGTTTGGTGGGATGTAATTTGAAAGTATAACGCAATAATGGAGAAGAAGTGATACGGGAAATGGAAAAGGAATTGGACCTGGGACTATATGTAGGTGTGTTGAATATAGTATTAAGGGGATTTTCGCCACTCTCGATAGTGGACCCTAAACCCTGAACCCTAAACCCCCTAAACCCCACATGGGACTTCACTTTGAACATGACATATTTGGAAATATATATGCAAGGGAACTTGGGTAACCCAAACCCCCCAAAATGCGGGTTGGGATTGCAATTTGTTCTGATTAGAGTAAGGCTTAAGAAATACTTTGATGGAACCCCACAACAAGCCCTAGCAAGACTAACATCCTTTTACAAAGGGGTTATCTAGTTTGGGTTCCAATTTATTTCGGGGGGAAGGTGAATCTTCAACCCTAGACTCTACGTCCTAAACCAAACACAAATCTCGCCGGAGCTGCACAGAAAGCTCCTTCTGCACTGCTGCGGCTTCCTTGAGCAGTTCCGCCTGCAATGCTAGGGTTTTGCAGTTTACCGTCTTGTGCTCCATCAAATGTGTGAATTCCACAATGTGGGGATCCAGGGTTTTGCAGCTTCGCCTGTTACACGGGCAAAAAGCTTCAACATGGGTGCTGAGAACTCAAGTTTCCAAAGCTGAGGGTTAAACAATTCAACACACTGGGACACCTCTGAAAGAAACGCGTATGGGTACACACGACTGCAAACTTGCCACAACCGCTGGCTCCAAGTGCAAGGAGTTGTGAGGAGACGTGTGCAGTGAGTAGGCAAGATGCATTTTTGCATTAGCCCAATGTCAGACGTCCAAAGACTTTACCCCGAAACCGAACTCAATAGATACTCTTCAAATGGCAATCTGCATATCAAAGAGTACGAGGACTTTGTTTGGATCTTACCCCACTGTCGCTTACAAGAGCGCTTTGGCCATTACGTGTCTTGTTCTTACACATACTTTACAGAAAAAACAAAAACTGGGTGTCATGGAACACTGAACCTGCAACACCTCAGAACACTTTCAGCCCGCGAAGAAGGTGGAAGGCCCAGATGTTCTTCATGTTTGTTTCCGCAGTAGTTGGGTACTGCACCCACCCGGCAACAGCCTAGAATGGGGGTAACATTAAAGGCTGTCTACAATCATATTATAAATATGATCCAACTGCTAATGAGTGGGGGCAGCACTCAAGATGTGTGGGTGAAGTCTTGCATAGGGTCAGGCATAGTGGCCTGTGTCTGGAGGCCTGCAACTGGTGGTCATCCCAAAACAATAATGATGCCCATTTCCCGGCCGGTCTGCTGGCTGCTACAAAAAGATCTATGTAAAGCTGAATAATAGCTAGAGCACAAGGAAGTTGAATGAAATTGGTGTTAGGTGCACAGTTCTGTGTTTTTAAGGGTTTGCAATTATTGTAACGGCATGTAACCCAACTGGTATTAGACACCCACCCGGTCCCACCGGTATTCATGATACAAGGGGTGGCAGTTGCCCAACGTACAGGAAGAAACATGTAGCCGCTGGCGCCTCGTTTCTCTCGACGCCAGCAAATAATTATTCAGCCGTCCGCTGGGCGGCCTAAGCCCCCTGAAACAACAGGTAAGAGTTTGCATTGTCCGCATGGCAACGACTGGCAGCCGTAAGCCTTGCTCAACCCTGATTACACCTAAGCCCTGAATCCCTAAAATCCTAAGTACCCCAAACCCTTTGGTGGTTTGCTGGATTTGGATTTGTGGCCTAGGGCTTCAGGGTCCAGATATATTGACAGCTTTGGATGGAATTCAAGGAGTCCTACAAAGACTTCTGTCGTGTTGCATGCAGCCTGCACGTCGTTGGAAGCTAGTTCGGGGCAGGGTAGCCGTTTGTCTGAGTAGTCCTGACTGCTTCCTAAACACTGAAAGCCACAACCCGGATCCTTGAACTCCAGCACACCACAGCATTGGAGCTCCATTGCATGGATCCCAAAACTCAACTAAAGCCTCATCTGCTACTTCCGAAGCCATGAATTTCGTAAAACACTGCGAAACTTACAAACACTTCAGAAAGGCCTACGCAGCCCTCCTTAATCCTCATGAAGCCTCACCATCCAACTTGTTGATGTACCCTGCCTGCCATTGCGCCGAACCCTAATCAAGCCCAAATCCCGACACTCTAAACCTAAGCCAGGCCTGCTTAATGTGGTGCACTTCATCCCTCCCGCGAGCAACCTGCACATGAACATGCATCATAGACACGGGGGTTAGGCTGCGAGGGTACTCACGCAAGACTAAGTATGAACGAAGGTACCGCTGTGCTTAGCCATTCTACGAACCAGGCCTGGACGAGCTCTGCTCGAGATAAGTCGGGCTGACCTTGTTCAAGTGCACCCTGAAACCCTGCGTGAGTTCCGGGCCTGAACTCTACCGATGCGCTTTTGGCTTTTTTGCCGCCAGGTGCGTCAGCTGTATGTGAACATTACTTCGAGGGGTGAGGTTTGGAAGGGATAGTTTATAATAAGTTCAAGCCTAATTAAGTAAATTACTATAAGGCTTTAGTACCTCTAGTGTAGATCGTTGAAGTACATAGGGAAAGAACCAAATCGGACAAGCCAAAAAAAAAACGGAAAACACATCAAACAATAAAATCCGGAAGTCCCTATAATACTCGACTCTATTTGTAGAGTTCGCTGTTTTTTTGTGTTGCTTTGGTTTGCTTGGTTCTTTTGGTTTTGGTTTGTTTGTTTTTCCTAGATTGGTGTTTAAAGAATTTCGGAATTGGCCTTATTCTTTTGGTATACTACTGTGTTATTTATTAGTTTTGTAGAGTTATATGCGCTCATGATTTTTCTTACTGGGGAACCCCCTCATCCTAAGGCGTAAACTCAAAGTACAAGCTACATAGCGCACTATGCAAAAAGAAGAACGTGTTCTTGACATGCAAAATTTCCGCCTGTATTGAACGAAACCCCCCACATGAGGAGAGAACTCGAGCTCCAGTTGATTGTATTGAATCTGCGTTGGGTCAGAAGAAACACCGGAAAGGAACTGAAGCTTCCACTTCCCTCAAGTCTGTGATACGATTCCTGCTCTAAAGGGATTGATAGGGCTTATATATAGGAGTATATTGGGTTTAGGGATTAGGGATTAGGGTACCCATATGGGGTCCAATAATAAGGAATAAAATGCTTTGGTGGTCTATGTTGGGGCCTACCTGTTCTCAAAAACTACGAGGAGTAGGATGTAGGGCATAGGGTAATACAAAGACCCCAATGGACTATGTTCCGTATTTTAGGATAGTGCAAAACTCCCAAAAATGTCCACTAGGACTTTCGCTTCAGGGCGTATAGCCGGTTTAGTAATAGTTGCTTCCCTTTCATGTTCCGTTTGTTCTTTTCATTTGATTCTCTCTGTTCCCTTCGTATTCATGCTGTTTCACTATGCATTCCCCTATACAAAATCCATATAATCACTATACTCACTATGTACTGATTGCTATGCTAAGACCTAAACCCTAAGAGTGCATGGCGGAATTGCCTCGGCAGCCTTGAGCTTCTTCTCGCCTTCTCTTCGCCTTACATGGAGGTGTTCAGTACTATAGGGTTCAGGGTTTGGGATTTGCGGGTTTAGGGTTCAAGGTTTAGGGTTCAGGGTTTAGGGTGCTAGGTTTAGGTTTCAAGGTTTTACAGTTTACGGTCAGGGTCACAGGGTTTAGGTGCTGGGCCTCAGGGTTCAGATCGCAGCATTGGGTCTCAAGACGTTTGTAGGGTCGGGTGGAAGTCAAATGGATTCTCGTCTCAAGGCAGCAGGTTTTACATGATAAGTGTCTTGCAACCCACAATCCGAAACCTCTCAGCCCTAAACCCTGAACTCCATGCCCGAAACCTGAAACCCTAAACCCCAACCCTAAAGCTGTAAACTGAAAACTCTGAACCCTGAACCTAAAAATCTGGCCCAGCTCCCCAAACCCTACATATCCCTGTACTTCTCTGGATAACCACCACGTATCCCTTTGAAGGAACCCACTAAAGCCCAACCTCCCACACCCCTAAACCCTATATGGTAGTAGCTCCCATTTGAATTTCCACGTGACTTCCGTTTGATTCTCCATTCCCCTTGTACTTCTTACCATGACTAGATATATTCCCTAACCCCAAACTCCATAACCCTCAAGCTCAGTGCCAGGGGTAGGCTCTTTGGCCTCCACAGCTTCGCGGAGGCGCATGTCCTGATTGCTAGCCTCATGATCAGGGATCCATAGGAACCCGAGGCTAGGGTGGTAGGGTTAGGGATTTTCGGATTGGGTCTCAGGTCTAGGGTTTAGGTTTAGATCATAGGTCTAGGGAGGATTGATGGGCTTAGGGTGCTGGACCTGGATCTTGGGATTCAGGAAGCCGAGGGTTCGACCTTTCACGAAGCTTGGCGCAATCTCTTGGGACATCTTGGGCTTAGCACTTCAGATTTCCCAGTATCGAATCTGTAGGGCCCTCACCAATGTTCTGATGGCTTGGGGCCGCCCTGGAAACCCCAGAGCAAGGGGTTAATGACAGGCACAACCCTTGGGTTTCTCGAAGACAGATACACAGATTTCAGAAAAGCTTCTCATTGAGAAAGCTTGTCAAGGGCTCAAGTGTCGTTCAGGGCAGAATTCAGCTTTGAAGCTTGGCATTCGGGCCTTGTGATTACTTAAAACCCCCATCAAGAACATCTACGTAAAGGTTGCAAGTGAACCAAGCCCCTGAAGCTTCGGGTGCCTCAAAATTGTCAAGGTCCCCGAAACATCCTGGCAGGTTTGGGGATGTTGTTGGTACCTGAAACCCTCATGTTTGACAACGGCCGATCTGAAGCCCACAAGCGCACAACAGAGTACCATGCGGGGGTCAGGGGGGCCCGCATGTAACCCCAACATACCATAGTCCGTATCATGAGGACTCCCCAGACAGGGACTGCATGCGAGCTGTTCTCCACATGATGGGCCCACTGTGAACATCAATTAGAGGACTGCACCTGGTATGCTGGAGTACCAACACAAGAACACTAGTTGCTGGAGCTATCCATAAGACTACAACCAACAGCTGGGCTGCTTGTTTTAGGTTCTAGGGTTTTGGGCCGATGTACTTGGGTACTGGGACCTTCTGAGAGAATCGTAGAATGATGGCTTGAGGTCTATATACCATAATTGTACAAGGAATCTAGAACCACAATATTGTTACTTATTTGGATCCCTATAATACTAATCCTGAGATGCTTATGCAACAATGAGGACAATGTAGCTTTTGCACGGAAGGCGAAAGGTGCAAAAGGTGCACTGCTTGAACCCCAAAAGGAAATTGGTAATTTTTTCGCCCCCCATGCGTTTTGGGCTTTTGGCATCAGGGTTCTGGAGTTCAGTTGCTACGAGACCTCACACGGCCTTCGAGTGCTCCGTTACCAGGATATTTCGGCCCACGTTACAGCCTGACATGAGCACCTGACACATTGTAAGTTTGGGTTCTAAGGCCTAGAATATGTACATATATATCATTGTTATGACCATTATTATCATTATTATTACTATTATTATGATATATATGTACGCTCCAATGTAAGGACGTTTCAGGGGACCACTGCAGCGGATCACTACCACAATGATAGGTCATCTTCTGGTTCTCCTGAGGATACCGCACTTAAGCTATAACCTAAATTCCGTATATCCCCGCTGCGAAATTCCTTAGTCGGAGCGCTTTATAATCCCCCATACAACCCCCTTCAGGAGCTTAGAAGATGACTCACTTTATCCACCATGTCTCCTCAACGGCGCCCTACCGTGGTGCTTTCAGATTTCCTTTCAACCCAACAGGTCTGAGCAAGGTTGCCGGCACCCAACTTGGCAACTTAGTCTGCAAACCAAGGCCATGCCCAAGCCATAAACTCTAGATTTTAGGTTTAGGGTGTAGGCTTCCCTAAATCCTAGGTAGATGTTTAGCCTTCCTTCTTGAACTCGCGATGAACAAAATCCCATGGAGCCTAAACCCTCAAATCCCCGATGTGGGAAATTCTGGATGGGCAGTTACCAGGTGGGAGCCAATTATCATCGGAAGAATACGAGGTAAAAAAGGCCTGTATAAGCATTCTATGAGCTATAATCTGAACTCATTAAAGGGAGCTATGCTTTGTCCGGCCTATAGGGCACTGTAACAGGGGTCCTCCTAATTTGGCGCAGTTCCAAGGGACCTTGGCTTTGACAAGTACTTGCATGATCTCCTTGTAAATACCCAGGCAAAACCCGCCATAGTAATCCATCGTCTCAAGCCCTACGGACATCAACAGAGAACCAGAAACCGGACAACAAATTTTCCATCTCGAAAGCGGCAAAATGAAAGATTGAAGCTTTTCAAGGCCCCTACCCTCAACCTTATCAAACCTACGTGCTAAACCTTGGACTACACCATCAAACACTAAGGCCTACAGGTCTTGTCTTCATCGACCCCGAAACCTGCTCCATGTAAACGTATAAACTCCCCGATAATCTCCATGGAAAAACATTCATCCACCAAACTCCCCACAAGGTGCCTCAACCAGATATGGAGTTTTTTGGGGCACATTTACAGTCATTTGGAGAGAGAGTTTGGTCTTGGCGGGAAGGGGTTACTTCAAGACGCCTCGCAACTGCCTAGCTGGGGTGCCAAGTCACAAAACCCACCTAGATAATAGATAAGCCTTCAAAAAGGTTCCCACCTAATTAATCATGTGCCAGGTATATCGTGCTGGTAAACGGAGCTTTTGGCATAGTTATTCAGGTTCGCGTGTTGCCTGGGCGGTAGCTCCTCGCCAAATTGCAATAATGGAACTAGGGTTTGGGGGGGCCCTGTAAATTTTAAACATTTACTTAGTATTAACTTCAATGGCTTTATAGGAAGTACATTGGGAGTTAGAGTAACAAATGATAGAGATTGAAAAACCTGTGCAAAACTACCCTCGGGGAGTCTTGGTGCAGGAAAACCAGCATGCCAGCCCACATCATCAAGCGCAGCGTGATTTTGAGGCCAGCGTGATTTTGAGGCATAAGGATTCCGCCAGCAGGGACCAAACTTCTGGATGAGTTCCCTCTGTCAGGGAAGAGATGGCATCAGAAGGATGCGTTCCACGTACATATGAAGAAAAACTGAAGTAGGGTCCTATTCATTTTCTGTCGCAGGGAGATGATGAGGACATGATGCCGACATAGACCCAACCACTCTATACTACGGAATCACACGTTCTCATGCTACCCTGTGGGGGATTGACCCAAGACATATCACCTAGCAACCTATATGAGTCCATGGCGGGATATGTAGCCGTGATTCTACAAAGTTCTACACGGACACAAGGCCTAAGAGCAAAAAAGAAACCATGCAGGAGTTCTCTCGGGTCCAATTTTAGGGGCCCTTCTCAGGCAGGGGTACCCATAACAAGACCTACAACATTTAGGGGTAGATTAAGGGGGTATCCCCTGTTGTTGAAAACCCTAAACCCCATATTCCCCCATATGGTTCCTTTAGAGATTTTCGGCCTGAGGTCACTTTAGGCCTCCGGGTCGGGAAGAAAATTACGTGGCAAGCTATTTTGGTTCAGGCTTCAACCGCATGATATGATGGCTGTTGGGGGCAACAAGGGTGTAGAGTGTAGGGTTTAGCGTTTGGGATATAATTTGGGTCACTCCTCCATACCGTAACTGTCCCAAAGAGGTGTTGCTAAGGCGTTTCTGTAATTTCTATAACCCCTTGCGGAAACAGCTACCGTAAGGAGGATTTACCCAAGGTATAGTTGAGGTGCATCGGGGCAGTGTTGTGGGGTACCGTAGGGGTTTTTTGGAGATGCATTGGAGATGTAATAGGGGTGTGCTGCGAATCTCTTAGGGGTACATTAGCGCTACATCAGGATTAGCGCGTGGAATCGGAAATTGTAAGTGGGCATTTCTCCCAATTGGGGCCTCACTCTTAAACCACCAAAATGCTAGAATCCCACGGTTGAAAGACCCGCCACCCACCCCCCGCCCGTCCCCCCGAAAGCACTCATGATTTTGACAAACTCTGAAGAGGATTGAGAGGAAGTCCTAGAGCATGGAACGTCGGGTCAAGACGAAGACACGAGGAGCACTTAATGGAGCCCAAAGGATTAAGACTAGTATCCCTCTGCAATTGTTATAACACATGCCGTCCAAACCCAATTCCATTCATTTACCTACATTAAAACATCCCTAAACTCTAAGCCGCAACACCTATACACTGTAAACCCTAAAGCCCTAAATCTTCAACCATAACAAAACCCAAAGCCCTACACCCTAAATCCTATAAGCCCGAATTCAGGTGCACCCTGGATCAAAGGCAGGTGGGGAGTGAGGCAGGAGCCTCCAAAATTCATGGGACATCATGGGACTTTTGGTTCATATGACGTGATATATATCATAAGGAATCAACAAGAACTGCAGGCTCCATCTGAAACCCATCGCAAAGAGCTGAGTAAGTTCACAAGGTGCTGTGGGCATGCATGATCTTCCCGAGAGAACCTACTAGGAGCATCCGCTCTGGAGAATCCCCTTGCAACCCTAGTACGACATGCGGCTTAAGACAACATCTGGTATATAGAAGGGCCCTGGATTTCAAGACGTACCCCAAGCCCCTAAGCCCCATAATCATCCTGTATGCCCCCAAAAGCTTTTGACCCTTTTACAATGAGAAATTGATTTTGCGACGCAGAGTCCCGAGTTTGAGGCTTAAGTTTGCCTACATTTCAAGGCCCCTGACTTGGCAATGGATGTTCAAAACGTAGACCCTAATTCCTACATTGAACTCCTCTTTTGCAGTTATGCCAATATCGCACACAAGATTCTCAAGCCCAAAACCCTAAGCCCTAAACCCAAATTTATGTGGACCTCATGACGGAGAGCCCCCGTGCTTGCGAACCGCGGTCAAGCGCATTGAGGTGCGGCCCTCGGGGGCATACAGGGATTCAAGGAATACAAGGATTATGGGTGGGTGTACACAGGTTTAGGACCTAAGGTTGAGGATTGTGGTCTAGATAGGAGTACATAGGGGATAGATGGGGCATATAAGGGGCAAATCAATGCAGGGGGCATATGGGGGTATATAAAGGGTTTGTAAGGATCAAAGGCTTTTAGGTTCTTCTGAACATGTGCGGTCGCGCTCGGCGGGTCTTGTAATCGCGCTTGTGCTATAGTGGGGTCCATGCCGCAGTGAGAAACGACAATTTCGCGTTTAGCTTAAGATCCGGGATGTGGGCTTGGGCCGCGGGAATTTGAGCCACAGCTTACGTCCTAGGAAAGGGTATTAAGGGGTATGGTAAAAATATTCCTCAAAACATGGCCTGTATACTGTAACCTTGGAAAGGGAACCGGTCAAGGTTTCCCTGTTCTTGAGAAATTCCGATGCTATGGTTTGGGGCATCAGGCCTCATTCATGAAGGCTGTGACATTCCGCAGCTTATCGTGCAAGGCATGCTACATGGCAGCCATCTTTCAAAAAAAACATGCTTGCTTGTTACAGCGGCTTCATACGTCACGACTAGGAAACACTTGCAGGCATTCTCTACAGAAAAACCAAGTTAAATTCCAACAAGGACTCGAGCGAGGATGCAGAAAGCATTGACGTGGCCATGCTCGTAGGAAGCAAGGGGTGAACCTTTGCACATCCTGTTGGTACTCTGTTGGTACACCTTGTATTCATATACCCCCTAGGCAGCCCCCTGTATCACCCCCTGTCTGCCCCTTATATCACCGTGCATCTGCCAGTAATATCGAAACTCAGGGAGGCCGTCTGGTATGCCTAATACCTCCCCTTGAAGGACACGAAAACCCACTTCTCCATCCAAGCCTTCCTGTATCATCCCCGCAAAGAAGCCCAATTAACCCTTGCCCCCAAACGCCTAACCCCTAAGCCCCTAATCCCTAAACCTCTCATCCCTCAGCCCTAAGCCTCATAACCTTACACCCCCTCCATCTACGCCGAGGATCGCGAACCTGGCGGTGCGAGTGAAAGTAGATGTTCTGGCCGGCTGGCCAATAAGCCCTAGAATAGGTTCCCTGTTTTGCCCCTATAGATCCTCGCGTAATGAGTTGAGACTATAGCTTAAAATAAACAGAACCCGAGGCCTGAAAACCCTAAAGCCAGTTCAACCGCTCAAGCCGTCTAAGATGGTTGAAGTAATTAAAACACGTCAACCACTTGAGTTATCTTATTGTTTTATAGTTTGAGCGGTTTGAGTGTTCCAAGTGTCATAATGATTTTCGAAATTGGGGGTTTACATGCTGTTTAATGGGCTTAACGGCTTAAGTGTATGATACGGGTATGGGTTTCTTCAGGGTTCAGGGTTTAGGGTGCTATGGTCTTTTTGGGGGCATCTTCGTTGTAGGAATTCTACTGGGTGGGGGGGGAACCCTAAGTTTCGACCTATACCCACAGGGACAGTTTGTGTTAACAATTCTGCTGTCAGATGCAATGAGTAGGAGGGGTTGCATGGGGATATGGGGGCTGATGTAGCAAGATATATTGGGTTGTCAGCAGGTCCAAATACAGCTCAAACGCCCAAACGCGACCAGACCGTGACAGCTAAAACACCCAAAAGCGGACTGGAGCGTGACAGCTAAAATGCACAAAAGTTGACCAGGCAGTAGCAGCTAAAACGCCCAAAAACGGACCAGACTATGACAGCTAAAGCGCACAAAAGCGAGCAGAGCGTGACAGCCAAAACGCACAACAAAACGAGCAGACCGTGACAGCTAAAGCGCCCAAAAGCGGACCAGCTTGTCGTTTCAGATCACGTATTATGGAAACTATACCGCACACCCAATGCATGGGAGGGCTTCGATAGCAAAAAAAAGGGGCGGATAAGAACGGACGAGATTTGTTTTGGAAATGGGATTGGCTCACTCATTCGAATGTCTTATACATGGCCTGCCCACAAGTTGATATAGGGCAAAGGGTTCGGGGTTGAGGGTTCATGGTTAATGGAGGTGTTGCACAGCATTGCAGCCTTTACGCTAAAGCGCCCCAAGGTTTGGGTTTCAGGGTCATGGAGCACATTTCTGGCTGAAAGCAGAGTCCCGCGGTCAACGCCCTTATGCTCGGGGCATCTTGCCCACCTTCCCTGGCAAAGCCATCTGCCTCAGCAATCTTGACTGCGGGGCCAGCAACCCTGATGCCGAAACCTTCAACTCTGTAAGCCCCTTCAACAATAGCTTCCATCTCATTTTCTATTTTATTTTCCATTTGATCCTCTAAAATTATACCCTCAACGATAGAACCTCAGAATATACTATAGTGTCCCCATATTATCCCTCCATACCTTAAACTCTGAACCCTTTCTACCCAGCTTACCTCGCGCGCAGCCGCACGTTTTCTCCTTTCCTGACGAGGTTGAAGCGTCGACGGCTTAATGAAGGTTTAGGGCCGTAGATTTAATGCACATATATTTGTCGATAGATGCGTGTCTCATATGGATGGGAAAGAGATTTGCGGATCCCTACCCAAGGCTATAATTATACGGGCGATTTCGAAAGTATATGAACTCAGGCCTTTTTGGACCGCATGAGCGTCAGAAGTTCTACTCAAAATTTTCTCCATCCCGAGCTGTCCAAGGTTGAAGGCTTCAAGTCCAGCATGTGTAGCTAAAACATTCAAATGAGGGCTGTGCGCAGCCAATTGGTAGATGCCAAGCTTTATGCTTTCTACCGACATGGTTTGCTTTTCGGCTTGTCCCATCGAAATCCACATAACATCAGGACTGCCGGTTGAAGCTAACCTAGCAATACGGAGATGCGCCCAGCTTGCGTGAAATTGTGTTAATGACGAACCGCATCGAAGCCAGACCTGCAGACACAGATCCCGCAGGCCTCACGGACATCCTCACGGCCGGCCTGGTCCGGGCCAGGCTTGTGTTACAGAAGCTGAATACAGCAGTTGACCTCTAACTATCTTGTGCCACACAATGCCCAAGGCAAATCTGACTTAATTTTTGGACGATGTGGGAAGGCGGACTGTCTCAAGCTGCTGCCATGGAGCGTGCGAAGGGATTGGCAATTGCGAGTTACACGCTGAATTCATGAAGTCATGGATAAGGTGAAAAGCGTGAAAGCGGTATAGTGTTCAAAGGGTTGTTCTACACTATATGCGTCAGGCTTGTAAAATTGTGTTGCCTCTTGCACACCCTGCATATAGAATTGAATCCAGACCTAAGTGGGACATACTTTGTAGCGAAGACTGCCCTCCGCATATGAGTCTTTTTAGTTACAAAGCCATGCAGCCTTTCCTTTTTGTACCTGCTCCGCTGCTAAGCTCCGGACGGCTATGCCGCGCAAGAAGATCGCCCAACACTCCATGCTGGCGCGGAGCGAATTGGAAATTAAAACCCTTAGCTACAAGGATTATCGGCCCTGAATCTCGGATCCTGGTGGATTCCAGGGATTTTTCAACAGCTTTGTTCAGAAATTTCAGAAGCTATGTGGTGATCTCAAAATCGATTTCTTTGGGGTGTTATACATGGTTGATTTTCGAGGTTGAGGCTTAGGCTGGTTTCAGGTATGGGTTTACTGTGCTTGTGGCATTGGGGATTCATAGAGAGGTATCGGCATAAACGACATCCCTATGTTGAACCCCAAAGAATCTCAACGTGATCAACTTTTAGCCCCGGCATACTGTATAATTAGATCCCCTGTAAAACCTTGACTACTCCTTTTAGAATCCGCATACAAGCTGACTAAGGCTCTGGGCAGAAATGCAGGGGGTTTAGGGCTTTGGGGTGCTTCTTTACGCAGAACCACCATGTTTGGTGCGCAGTCTTGGGCGCAGCAATTTCTATCACTAGAAGAAGCCTTAATCTTACATGGCAAACCACCCCAAGCGCTAAACCCTAAGCCCTTAACCCAGGAGCCTGGAGGACATTGGATTATGGATCGTTGGCCCGCTTCTTCCCTCCCCAAAGTTCCCCCTTAACTAGCCGAAGGCCCAAATAGCCATAAGTTACAAGAACCGTGAATGCAGTCAGGGTTCCCTTACATCCCTCCAAAAGAGGGACGTCAAAGAAGACTCCTAGACACGCCTATGTAATCCTCCGTAACGGGACAATAGTTTTGAGAGGCCCCATTTACTTTGGGGAGTGTCGGTCAGTCGGGGATATGTAAGGGCTGCATATGTACATAATGAGGACACGCGCGTCAGGGCTTCTACAAATTGTGGGGCTACGAGGCTTCTTTAACTTTCCAACGGTCACAGGGGTTCAGAAAATCATTTGTGCTACACGGACCCTGCATGCCATGTAATATGGACCATCTTTTTCATGCATATTCTGGTCTCATACCGCGCTGCTTGTCCCTGCCGGATCCAAGGATTCCTAACAAGATTTGACAACCGAATTAGAGATTTGTAGAAGCCTGGGGTTCAATATGAACCCTTCTGAATATTGGGGTCACCGAAAATGATATACTGATATACATCACATGGGTCCCCAAAAGAAGCAGACGCATAATCTTGAAAACTTTCTTATCAAGGTACGCCAGAAGGCCCCTAGTCTCTTTCAGCCGCCCGTGGCCTACTGGCACAAGCAGCCTTCAGGACTTCTGTGGAAATCAGCAAAGCGATGTTGAACAGCCAATGCACGGGGTATACAATTTATGCAGATTCCCTCCTAGGCGTGGCCGTTGTTTTCATGCTGTGGGTTTTCGAATTTGTCAGAATTGTGGTATCTTTGGTTGGTTTGTTCAACATCGTTTTATGCAGCCTCTCCTGCGTTAACTGAAGGAGTTTCCTCTAGGAGTTAAGGTTTAAGACTTCGCGGGTGGAGATGAGAGGGCGTTCTGAGCATCATGGTTCGCTGTGGGGCAGATGAGCCCTGCATAAGTTCCCTGCTTTATATATCCCCTATATATCCACCTTGAAGGAGTTTAGACTACAGCGCATGCAAACAAAGCCCAAGGCTTAAACACCATAAAACCAGTTCAACCACTTCTCTCACTGCCAAGCCTCTACTTCGTAGTCGTAGTCCGCCTCTGCCTCCTGCGGGGCCACTCAGCAATTCACAAACAAAGGGGATCTTTTTTCTGCTTAGGGATTTTAGGGCTCAGCTTTTGCGGTTGAAGTTTAATGGGGGAGCGGGTAGTTTGCTAAGCTCCTGTCGTATTGTCTATTTCATGTGCTGTTTCTTCTTCCCATTATCCGTTTCCGAATATGGAAGGCTGTCATACATGTGCTTCGGATTCTCCAAATACTGCTCGTTGCATTGTAGTGGGACCAATAGGGGCATAGTCCTGACAAGCCCCGATATGTTTAGACGTTTAAACCCTTATCACGCCTGCTGGTCTACAGTGTCCTGTCCGACTCGAGAAAAGGCACCGGCTTTCAAACGAGTGAAAAACGATTGACCAGAACATCAAATGAATTTATTGTTCATAGGAGCTTCTGCTTGCCATACATGAGGGTGAAGAGAGGCTTACTGCTCTGAAATACCTTGTTTCGATAGGTGCCTCTTTCCCTGACCCGCCCGAATTTCTGAACAGAGGTCTGGTTATCGCAATATGGGAGCCAAACAGAAATCAGAGAAGGATCAGGGTAGTTTGAACCGTGAGCATTGCAGGGCTATGGATAATGCCGGTACATTTCCAGGCTCCTGAATTACAGCGCTTCTTGCGTAAGCTATCGCCACCACTCCACACCGAGATGCCCAACACTCGCAGAACTCATGTCCACTTGTATGTAAGGACTACCTCGGTGTTAAAAGTATTCGAGCGCCGAAGGAGCAGTTGACGTGTAGGTCTGGGGGGGCATGTGTTTTTGTACCCTTGCGGTCTGAGAGACCCTTGCCAGCCTTGAATGTGAGACAGGATGGTAGCTGACCTTATGGTGCTGGAAAAATTGGGGGAAAGAACCGCTAGAGCCGCTAGATCCGCAACCCCACACCATACAGATGTTCTGGCAGGCGGCAGTATACGGGCGGTGGAGGGAAGATTGCAGGCATCCCACTCCCCTTTGAGCATGTATCATCAATCCACTTGCTCTGCTGTTGCTAGACTGGGCCTGCCACCGATCTGTCTTCAAAGACAACTGGGTAAACCTCTTGTTTGCTGACACATGCGGCCCCGCCTCCTGAAAAGGATGCTCTGCGAAATGTCGCTCCCGCCTCCGCGGCATTTTGGGGCTGTGGGATTTGGGTTAAGGTTTCGGGACTCGGGGTCAGGGGTTAGGGGTTGGAATTTAGGGAAAGAAATGTCGGGGGCTGCATTTGTTGAATTTTGGTGGTTTCTCCTACCCCCTACCCGTACCCTGTACCACCTGCCCCTACCCTGTACCCCTTCCGCGTACCCCACCCCTAACCCGGACGCCATGAAACAAGAAATGTAGGTGTCTGCGTTTCTTAAAAAAAGAGAGGCTTTTCAGAGCTCCAAAAACCCATACCTCGTGCCCGTAACCCACCTCTAGATGTAGAGGACTACGTTTCTTTTTTTCAGCCTCCCCTGCCCCCTACCCCTAACCCTTACTCCTTGTTTTGGGGGGTCGATATTTTGCATACTGAAGGTTAGAGGCTCTGTGGCCTAACGGATAAGGCGCCTTCTTAGAATCAGATTCTCCAAGGGAGATGGGCTCAGGCCCCAGATTGAGAAACGGGCTAAGAAATGAAGGGTACCCGACGGCTGGGCACCTAGAATACTGCAAATGTAAAATAAATGCAGAGCTAAGAAATGCAGGGTACCCTACGCCAGCCCGGTCCATCTCTTGTCCAGGACATGAACTGTATGTAGAAACATTTAGGGTTCATGACTTCGAAGGTCCACGGATTCAAGGGGCACTGGGCCTTATGTAATGCTTGAACGAGGCTACAAAAGCTATGGACGAATCCCTCCTCTAATAATTAATGCCAAGCTAGTAACTATTCCCAACATGGCATTATAATATATGCGCCCCGGACTTTCTGGTTTACCCGGCCCTGTGGACATCCCTACATAGCCCCTTAGTAGGATCCTTAGTATCCCTACTAGAACCCCCCTTGTGCTACTAATTTAGTCCAAGGCTCACGAGAGGAATATTAACCATTAGAAGGGTGGAGGCCTTTGTTATAAAGGGAAAAGATTCATCCTTTTCCCGACACTCCAACTGCAGGCACGGAACATGGCTTGTAGCCGAGCGCGGTCCCACACCTCCGCAAGGCAGGAAAGCAGCTAAGCAACTAGAACAGTGCCCGGCTTCTCAGAGGGGCGTATGGGCTTTGACAAGGGGGAGAATGAGGGGGTTCCTTTGAGGGACTATGTAGCTTCCCTAACCATGGAAACGATCGGAGTCGGAGAGACAACAATTAGGCGACAAAAAGCTATTACAGTTACTCTTGTCCAGCCAGAATCCTTGGCAACATGCCAAAAAAATCTAAACGCAGCAACTTGATACCCTTGAGCGGACCAGACCGTGACACTCCAGCTCTCTCGTGTGGACAAGACCATGGACACTCCAGATCCCTTGAGCGCGAACTGGACCACGACACCCCTAAACCCTAGAGCGGAAAAGACAGTGACACTGCAGATCATGTTCTACGCGCTTTCCATTTGATTCTCCATAATTATGGTAATCAAGCCCTCAACCTTTCACCCTCAACCACGAAACCCTGAACCCATAAACCCTAAACCTTAAACAACCCTAAACCTCTAAGCCCTCATGCCTAAACCCCTCAGCTCTAACTAAACTAGAAACTCAGACCCAGAAGCTTCACGCCTAAATCCTACCCTTCCCGAAACTTAACATTGAACCTGGTGGTCTTGGGTTCCAGGGTTTTTTTTGATTTTAGGTCGGGGTTTAGGGCTTAAGATTTCAGGACAGTAGGGTTGTAGGGTTTAGGGCTTAGGGTTTCAGGATTCCAGTGGTTTGGGTTTCAGAGATCTAGTGTCTAGTCTAGGAGATCTCCATTCCCGAAAGACACTTGCTAACATCCTGAAGCGCCGGACTATCAATCTTAAAGTCCTAAGACCTAACACATCTAAGCTCTGTGCCCCTGCCTTCCCCGCACTAACCCTGGGTCAGGTCAGCGTGCTCTGTTCTTGTGTGTTTGGGGTTCTTTGGACTATTAGAGGGGGAATTATTGGGTTTTGCATGAGGACTACTATAAGTTATAAGAGTCTGTTCCCTTCTTTCCCAACTAAGTATGAGTAAGCTGTTGGGTATCCTTTGTCTGTAGGGGACTGCAACGTTTGCTGTGTGAAACTTATCTACCGTTGATTCCCCTTCTTATACCCAAAATACTTTCCATGCAATTTTCCTTTTGGTGTTAAATCAGCAGGCCCCTGAACCCCCAACCCTAAAACTGTACTCTAATCAAAAGAGCCCTTGTTTAGCCCCCCCCCAACCTCAAAACACCCGGAAGTGCCTGCCTGCGGGCCGATGGGTAAGGCATTGGCCTGCCAAACAAGGAGCACCATCAGGGAGGCACGATCATAACAGCAAAAAGGGTTGCACTGGAAAGTATTCGTGTTGTCCATGGGGCATCGTAATCTCTTCCAAAGACTGTATGAACAGCAGATCGGCTTAGACATCTACGTTGCACTCGGGGATGTCTACCTCTGCGTCCAGCCAGATCTGAGAACGGACTGGGTCTCGGCATGAACTGACACAATTTCCTGTCCTCGGCCCTACCTGGTCATAGAGAATCCCCCTGCACGGTGAATCAGCCAGGATGGGTGCCACCACTGTTTATTTCAACTTCCAGTGTCCGAATCCTTCTCCCGCCGTGCTATGAATGCCAAATCTATCGACAAAGAATTCCACCTGATTCCACCTGATAAGTAGAACTGTGCGGGGAATTCTCCACAGTTTCAATGCCTTACATGGGGGTTCCCGACTTCGGGGGTCCTTTTGTGGGGTGGCTCTCATAATAGGGATCCTCCTGTATTTAGGGGGTACAACTTTTTCCATATGCGTTGGGTTATCTAGCTTCCTCAAAAAAATCTTACAAGTCCAAATTTAAGCCCTAATCTCTAGCTCAACCGTGTTGTCCTGAATGGCACCTCCCAGGCCTCCCCAGCATAGACATACCAAGTCCAAAGCGCCAGGGTTTAGGGTTTAGGAATACCAAGTCCAAAGCACGGTCTAGGGTCTAGTGCTCAATGTTTGGGGCTCAGGGCTTTGGATTCAAGATATCTAGGGTTCGGATGGTTCCACAATTGGCGGCATGCAAAACGTCAAGCAAGCGGTGCTGTGGGATACCTGTTATCTAGTCTAAACTCCTACTATCCCCCTGGGTAACCCCTCTCAGACTCCCCAATAGAATCCCCTATACAACCCCCCCTTTTAAGGAGGTTAGACTACGCATGGCTCATATAGGTACATACCTCTTCAGAAACCGGCTAATAATTCTAACCCCCTCCCCAAAACTCTGAACCTGAACACTTCAAACAACCTAACCTTAAGAATGCGAATAGTAATGATAGCGGTAGTACTGCAAGAATATCAGCTCACCGTAATAGTAGCAATGATCACATGTGCCAAGAATACAGTATAACTAATCCGCCAACCCCTGGGGCCGGCGCCCAGCAGATTCCCTTTGGCTCCCTCACCATTTCCCCGCATTGTACTTCCTTTTTTATAATCCTAGGATATGAAAACAATTGTAGTCATCAAAAGAAAACAGGAATCGCAGCGCTGTTCACAAGAAGAGAGCGCTGCCTTTAGCCTCCGGCGGCTCTTTGGGGCGCCTCCCAAATGGGTTTAGCGTCTGACGGGGCTTCAGGTTTCAGGTTCGGGGGCTTGGGGGGTTTCGGGTTCAGGTTAGGGTGTCAGGGTCATTTCAGGGCTGAATTCAAGGCATATGGGGGTTTCACAAATTAGGGGCACCCTTTTTAGGGGTCCCTATAATAAGGACTATAGTATTTTGGGGTCTATATTGGGGTACCCTTATTTTGGAAAACTACCATATGGTTGGGGGTTGAGGTTCTAAGGATTAAGGTATCGGTATAGGGTTTTAGTGTTCAGGCCTGGCTTCGGCTAAAGGCTTTCAGGTATGGTTGATGGCTGTCCAGGAATATGGGCAAAGTCCGTGGAAATCCGTAGAATTTAAGAGATTAGAAGAAGAGCATGTTCTGCGTTTCGTCACGGCGTAGCACAAAATGCTGCAGGGCATTACCATAAACCTTTAGATTCTAAAAAGACCTGAACCCGAAAAGCTGAACCCTAAACCCAAGCAAGCCTCGAGCCTAAGCTTAGCTCTTCAGCGCTCCTAAGGGCCCAATACCCCTCCGCCAAAACATAGCATGGTGCCTACATTGAAAATCATAGTCCAACTGAAGGTTCACTCCTTCAACCCTTCACTGTGTGGGCCCTGGCTGCCTTAGTGTCCGTAAACCCTGAATTCCGTGGTGGCTATCTCATGGGTATAAGGTTGATAAAGGAATATGCAGATGCTAAACACCCGTGAGTCTTGCCGGGTCTTGATTCCCTACGTTTATTCGATTTTAGGAGCTGGCGTAAATTCATTGTTTGTGGCTTTAAATTCTTGCCTAGGGCACAATCTTTAAACCTGAGGCGTCGGGGTGCATGTCTGCTTGCTAACAGAATGTCGAGGAGGCAGGAGGCTGCGTACTCCAACAACTCGGGCACATGAAGATGCACCCCCTCCACACGCCGTCTGTTGGGCTCAAGAAGATCAAGAGATCCGTTGAGCAGCCAGCCAGCCATAGATCACACTACGCTGGGTGGAATCTGGATAGTGGACAGTGATCTGTCCCCGCGGTGAGAAGCGTGGCGAAAAGAAGATTACTTTCGGCTGGTTTCAGCTCGAATATACAGCGATGATTGTGTTACTATACCGCTAGACCCTGTGACATAAAGCTTTACTAAGTTGAGAGGGTAGCTGAGGGAATCAGCAAAATGTGGGATTCATCGTTGGGTAGCAAATATATGTATAATATATGTATAGAGAGAGACCCAGCAATATAATTAGAATAGATGTTGGTGTATGTTTTCGAGTTTATCCTTCAGGAATTCAAGGTCGTAGTATGTAGTCTGTCGCGCTTTAGGAAAAGCGTGTAAGGCTAGCCGTGGCCAAAGGTTTACGTTAAAGGGCATAAGAGAGAGAGTGGTGTACGGGCAGAAGAAAAGGGCCATGAAGGGCCAGCTCGTCTGGGTGCCTAACTTGCTGTGCTTCATCAGGGACGTGATCACGTGCGCAGCACTATGTCCGTTTAAATCCTGAAGGCTCAAATGACACTGAAACCTCAGACCCGCAGACTCTGTTTCATGAAGCCTGAATCCCAAAGACCCAAACCAACCCTACAAGTTGGTGCCCCTAGCGATATGGGGCTTCTGAAAAAGGGTAGAAGGAGGCTGGCTGTAAAGGGACCATTTATGAGAAGCTTCGAGAATATGATGGTGGTAGGCTTTCACCCTGTAGCAAACAAAGCACACTGTCCCTAAGGGTCCAAATCCCAACTATTCGAACTTCAGGTGCCACAAAGACATTCAAACCCCTGAACCCTACTGAACCCTCGCACTTGGTGCATTCATGTGCATTCGATACCTTACATTACATCCCAACCCTAAACCACAAATCCTAAACCCTAAGCCCTGAAGCCCAAACCCTACATCCCTACACCCCAAAAATTTGGGTACCTGGCCGAGCTGCATCTGCGACTGTGCAACAAGCAAGCTTGAGCCAATCAATGCGCTGAGGATTAGGCATAAACCCTAAACCGGGTTTAGGGTTTTGGGGGTTAGGGTTTAGGGTTTGGGTCCCCAGGATGAGGATGAGGATATCTGGTAGTTTCCCAAAATAGAGGTGCCCCAATATAGACCCCCGAAATACACGAATCCTTACTCTGGGGACCCCCAAAATGGTACCTGCATTTTGGGAAACACCCATTTAGGTGTTGCAAGGGGGCTCCGATGTTTGGAAATCTTGGTTGCGCCAAAAGCACTATTTGCAGGAGTGTTTTGACATTCAAGAGGCTGCTCGCTGACTCAAGCTTGAGCTGGTGACGGAGGGGCACATGTCTTGACGATACATCACTTTTCGCTGTGCCAGGGTACATAATCTGTAGCGGTGCCATTGCTTCGGATCAGGATAGTATTGGCACCATTGACTCAAAATCGAGGGCAGCACTTCGCAACTCGTCCGTGGCACTCAAGGCGCTTTTCAATGACGCCGGACTGACTCCTGTTCTACTTAAGCTTACAAGAAGCTCAAGTTCTTGTCGGCGGCCAGCTTACAGGCGATGTGTGGCTGTGACGTCAGGCTGCTCCCACGCAATCCAACCATTATGCAACACTATCGGCAGGGGGATGAAGCGTTTTCTGCACTCTAAGCTGGGTGTCCAGCCGCTGACAATCAACATCCTGCTGTTTGTGCAGGAGTGCTGAGGACTGCACTTGGGACATCTAGGGCTCTCGAGCGGGTGTGCGAGAAGCTTCTTCAGGGGTGAGAATTGTGAGCGCGTGGCTCGTCTTGCGGCCGACTCTCCGTATCTTCTGGATGCTGCTCTTGCACAGTTTAGGGTTTACAGCTCACGCAAACCAAGAAAGTGTGTTCCAGTATGATGCTGTTGTGCCGCCATTTTGCTGTCTCTCTCCATCTTTGTGGACTTCGTGAAGCCAGTGTTGGGCCAAGGGATCAGCTAACGGATCCTCCCTGCAAACTATGCCTGGCTCCAAGGGAATTGCTGTTCCCGGCCAGTATTGGCTTCATGCTACAGACTTCCAAAAGACGGCAAAGGATACCACGGCACTTTGCTCCTGAGCTTGGGTAGCCTGCCGTCTTTTTGAAATCCAGGTCTCTACTCTACTCTGGACCTTCCAAAGACGTGGGGCCATAACATGGGACTCTCCAGGTTCGGGACGTACCTTTGTGGATTCCCTCATCTTTGGAAAGTCGTCTTTGGCAAAGACACGTGGCAACTGCGTCAGGCAAATCCGAAGCCTTCGTGGCCTTCGTGGATGGCCTTCGTTGCTTCGAGGTGAAAGGGTTTATGGTTACGGGCTCAGGGTTTAGGGCTTGGCATTCAGGATAGAAGGTTTCTAGGGCTCAACTCAGCCGCACTTCAAAATGCAGAAGTTCAAGCCTGGAACCAAATGATTCAATGGGCTGAAGCCAGATCCAATATGAGCCATAGTCTAAACCCCTAGTATCCCCCTTAATAACCCCTATAGTACGCCTCTATATAATCCCCTATATAACCTCCCTTTAAGGAGTTTAGAATATGGCTCATATCTTGGCTCGCAAAAGAAGCTGCGACCTGACTGTAACTGTAGCCCCTATATGGGGGTTTCCCAAAATTAGGCCTACCATTTTGGGGGTCCCAATAATAAGGACTGTAGTATTTTGGGGTCTATATTGGGGTCCCCCTATTTTGGGAAACTGCCATATAGGGTTTAGGGTATACATAGTGAACTATGGGGTCATTCAGGGGGAAA